>JAQMYF010050418.1:0-19921 GCA_030014195.1 Neosilurus mollespiculum | reverse complement strand
AATTTCATCCCGACAAGCCTGTTTCGTGGTTGCCCACTCATCAGGGCATTTATCCATCCATCCATTTTCCGAACCACTTAATCCTAATTAGGGTCGCAGGGAGGCTGGCGCCCATCTCAGCCGACTCTCTCTCATATATATATATATATGTATATATGAGAAAGAGAGAGAGAGAGAGAGAGAGAGAGAGAGAAACTGGGATTTGTTTTGTTTCCTTTTGGTTGCCTCTTAAAGAGTAGAACACCTCTGGCTCCAATATATGATATGGCTCTACCAACATACCAGTGGGCCGAACACCTGCTGAGGGCTCAACATATAGTTTGGGGGACTCCAAAAGCCAACAGGGTGGCCTGAGCCCCTAAGCATTTTTCTAAAGCCAAAGTGGTGGCCTCCACCCCAAAAGGTCCTTGAAGTGGCCTATGCTCAGTGCTGTAATCTGCTCAGGGTGTTGGCCTTCTTGTCTCAGGAGACAGTGGTATGTGTAGTGTGTGCCACTGGTTGGTGAAGCAGTGTCTACTGTGGCTGAACAGTCCAATTCTGGAACGACAGTCCTTGCCACACAGATTGCAGGAGTAGGCTGATTCTTCA
The DNA here is from genome assembly GCA_030014195.1 of Neosilurus mollespiculum. Classification (NCBI taxonomy): domain Eukaryota; kingdom Metazoa; phylum Chordata; class Actinopteri; order Siluriformes; family Plotosidae; genus Neosilurus; species Neosilurus mollespiculum. The sequence goes on along the minus strand of JAQMYF010050418.1, from coordinate 19,333 downwards.
GGTACAGAAGGGATCCTCTTCCATCTCTTACACTTTTCTCTCCAAATGATCAGACTGCTTTCATCACTGAGTTTGAGTTTCAGCACTATAGTCCTCCATGCACATTGACTGCAGCCTCCCAGGTGGTGGGGTCGATGTCACACTGCTTCATATCATGCTGGCAGATATCCTTGAAGTGAAGAGTGGGGCAACCACTGGGTCTGGTGCCTGCAGCAAGCTGGCTATAGAGGATGTCTTTGAGATGCAGCCATCACCCATGCAGTAAATAGTTACATAGTTTCTCCTCAAATTTAAAAACTTGGACATCTGTTTTTGCAAACCAACTCTTTATATGTGCTCTGCAAGTTTGTTTGGGTCCTGTCACTATGTAATGAGTGAAGGAGGGCATGCTGAGAAACAAAAAGAGTCAGCCTCCAACCTCAAGCAATCTGAAAAGTTAGATAAGGCAGCCTACCCTTCAAGAGTTCACGTCAGAGGCCAACAGGGCGGCCTACATTCTAGTGATTTCATCTGAGGCCAACAGGGTGGCCGATCCAGAGCCCACAACAGAGACCGACAAGCAGCAAGCAGAGTTCCATGCCAAGTTCCACACCAAGCTCCATGCTGATTTCCACATCTGGTCTTGCGCTGCCAATACTCTGGAACCCACGCCAAAGTCCAGCCTGGAATCCATTTACGTGCTTAGTCCTGGTTCCAAGCCAGCTCCCAGGGGACTGGCCCCATCTAGGAGGAAGGTCTTTTGAGCTCTGGGTCTCCTTGCATTTTCCCTGGTGTTCAGCACTGCTCATTCTCCACACTTATGGATTCAAATGGCAAAAAAACTACAATTCACCAACATTCCCAGATGGTTTGGTGGGCATCACCATGTATTTTCAGTCAGACCTTGATTGCCAACTCATTACAATTTTTAGTGTCTGAATGTCCACATTTCAGTTGAATGGTACTTTAAGAAGTACTATTTCAGCATGTTTAGTATTTAGCATTTTTAGCAGTATTTCCAAAGAGGTTGATTCGTTACTGGGTGACATGGTGGCATAGTGGTTAGCACATCCACCTCACAGCAAGAAGATCATGGGTTCAAGACTTGGGCTTGGTGAGAGTGTTTGTGTATAGAGTTTGTTCTCCTTGTGATTGTATGGGTTTCCTCTGAGTACTCCGGTTTCCTCCCACAGTCCAAAAATATGCACATTAGGCAAATTGGCTTTTTCAGATTGCCCACAGGTGTGAGTGTAATTAGTTGTGTGTGTGTGTGTGTGTGTGTGTGTGTGTGTGTGTGTGTGTGTGTGTGTGCACTTGAAAAACAGATTGGTAAAAACAGTACCCTGGTTTCCTCCTACAGTCCAAAGACAGGCACATTAGGATAATTGGCTGTTCCAGGTGTGAGTGTGAATGGGTCTGTGTGTGTGTGAGTGTGTGTGTGTGTGTGTGTGTGGTCCTGCGATGGACTGGCAAGCTGTTTAGGGTGTACCCTGGTTTTCCCCAGAGTCGGCTGAGATAGGCTCCAGCCTCCCAAATAGGAGTAAACAATTTGGCAAATGAATGAATGCTGTTAGTGTTGAATAGCCAATTTAGATTACACCAGAGTGTGAAATAATGAGGTTAGTGCATGCAAAGACGATCAGTCAATCAATTTATTTGGGACTTACCACATAACAAGGATTACTTACAAATATTAGCTTAATCAGAGGAAAACATGGGCTTGGATTTTTTAAGACTCTGTTGAAGCAAGAAAGCCAATCAGAACTTCCCAGTTTGTCCTCTCGAAGTGTATCAGTGGGAATGATTGCATTGCATGAGTCTAAAAGACAAGACGCAGTGGAGGACTACTGGATGCCTGTCTTTGTCAGTTGAGAGCACTAATCTGCTGAAGAGATATCTCTGAGAATTTTGCAGAGCTAGGAGAAGGAATAGCATGCCAACTTTCTCCTAGCATTAGCAGTAATAGTTTTCACTCTCACAATTGCTGATAATAACTTTTGATGGCGCATGGAGATGTTTCCTCTCCAACAAGAGAAAACCTTGCTTGTCGTTACGGCAAGGAGTGGGTGGTGGATAATAAATGAGGTATTTTATTGGTAGAGGCAGTCCCATGCAAATGTAAAATTAAATATTCATGCTGTGTGGATTAAGTTGTTGAAGTTTCCACTAGATCACATAAATTGGTTTGGATTAGTGGATTAGGTTGCTGAAGATCCACTAGATCACATAAATCAGGGCTTTGAATATTTCACACAAATATATAATAAACAAAACGAAATAGCACATATTAAAATACCACAAAATGTTTACCAAGTATTTACCCCTAAAGCACCACAACTAAATTATAATCACAAAGAATTTATTGTAATGTATACTAAAGTTGTACTAAGACATATAGTTAAAATTAAATAGATTAAAACACTGCCTAAAAGTGGAGCTCCTGAAAGATGTCTCTGTTGATAGGTGTCTGAGCCTGGGTTTACTTTTTAGTGGCTTTCTTTTTACAGTCTGATTTCCCCTTTCATTTGTATTATAGATTTAATGGGTTCACCTTGGCAGTTTATTTATCTGTTCAACTGGTTAATGCTTTATCATGCTTCTGCCTTTGGCATTTGCTCCATGAACATTTATTAACCTGCAAATTTGTCTGCCGACTTGAGTTAGATGGTGTTTTTTTTTTTTATGTGTGTGTCTAAGGGGTGGTGTATGAGCCACTGTCTTTTGGGTTTCACTTTTGTTTATTAATTATAAATCTTTTTTTCTGCTGCCTCTCATGCAAATCAATGACATATAACATCTGATCAATTCAGTGACCCTACTGGGTTTCCTTTGGTGGGCCTGCACAAACACAATATAGACACAGGACAACCATCCAAGCCATATTCTATGACTATGGTGGCCCACTCAGGAGCTCCACCACTAAACTGTAAACCAACACTGACAATCATAACACATAGCCCCTTAACAAATTAGCTCTACTCTCTAGTCTTTTCTGCCCAATCCAATGTTGTGGCTGTTCAGAAATGTATTACTAGGCTAAAATGTGATTATTAAATAACATTTATATTGTATACTAGCAAGTTAGTTAGTGCATTAGTACTAAGAGAAATGATGTACACTCTCTAAAATTGAGCTACGAGACAAGAACAAATTTGTACTAAGAGAGATACTTTTGAAAATTGTTCTCTCAAAAGATTCTGAGATGGGGGGAGGATAGGCCCCAGCTCCCGGTTTATGGGAGGAAGTGCCCACTGATGGGAGAGGGCATTGGGCTTAGTATTCTTTGATCCCGGTCGATAAGACAGCACAAAATCAAACTGGGTAAAGAACCCACTGGGCCTGGTGCAGATTAAGATGCTTGACTTGTTGGAGATAAGCCAAGTTCTTATGATCTTTCCAGACCAGGAATTGATGTTGAGCCCCCTCCAACCAGTGCCTCCACTCCTCTAGGGCTAGCTTCACGGCTAGGAGCTCCCGGTTCCCAACATCGTAGTTACTCTCTGTAGGAGTGAGGCGGTGTGAGTAGAATGCATAGGGATGGAGCTTGTTGTCCTGTCCAGAGCATTGAGACAGCACTGTCCCTGCTCCCACATCCAAGGCGTCTACCTCCACTATGAACGGAAGTTGAGGATCGGGAAGCTGGAGCACTGGGGAAGTGGCTAAGCAGTCTTTTAACTCATTGAAGGCCCTCTGGGCTTGAGATGTTCATTGGAACTGCCCTGAGGTCTTCTTTGTCAGGGCAGTAAGTGGCAGTGCAATGGTGAAATTGGCGAAGCCCAGAAAACTCTAAACGAGCCAAAGTGATGTGGGGCGTGGTCAGGCCGTTACCACTCAGCTGTCCCTTGGACACCACAAATCCAAGGAAGGTGAGTGACTGAGCATGGAAGACAGATTTCTCCAGCTTAACAAACAGGTGATTCTCCAGGAGCTAACATGGACTATGTGTTCGTCTATGGTCTTACTATAGAAAAGAATGTCATCTAGGTAGATGAGCACATAGCCTCAGGACGAACACGTAGGGTTTCCCTCAGGACCTCATTAATGAACCTTTGAAAGACAGCAGGGGTGTTCATCAGGCCAAAAGGCATAACCAAATACTCATAATGCCCTGATGGGGTGATGAATGCTGTCTTCCATTCATCGCCTTCACAAACCCTGATAATGTTGTAGGCAATGTGCAGGCCCAGTTTGGTAAAAACAGAGGCCTCAAAGGCAGAGGCCATGAGAAGCAGAGAGTAACGGTCCTTAATGTTGACCTTATTCAGACCATGGTAGTCAATACAGGGCCAGGGACCCCCATCCTTCTTCCCCATGAAAAAAAACCCAGCCCCTGCTGGGGAGGTGGACGGCCATATGAAACCCAGTGCCAGTGCCTCCCAGATGTAGTCGTCCATTGTCTGGTGCTTAAGACCTGATAGGGAAAACAGCCACCCCTGAATGGGCTGGTACCAGGCAGGAGGTTTATGGCACTGTCAAATGGCCTATGTACTGGCAGGAGCTGGGACTTCTGCTTACTAAAGACCTCCCTGAGGTCCCAGTACATGGATTGGACCTTGGAGAGATCTGGCTAGTGGGTGGTAAGAGAGGGGTCTTTTGGTTGGAGTCTCTGGGCCCCCTATGCAGAGCTGTTGACACTGGGGGCCCCACACCACAACAGATCGACTGAGCCGGTCCATCTGAGGGTTGTGGCATTACAGCAAGGGGAACCCTAGTATTAGCAGCAGACCTGGAGCCTGGAGCATATACAGTGTGATAAACTCACTGTGTTGGGCTATACAGAGCTTCAGGGGTCCTACCTGCTGTGTAATACCTCCATGGGCCAGGGAACGACCATCTATGGCTGAAATTGGAAGAGGGTGGTCCATGGAAGTTACTGGCAGCTTTAATTTACTGGCCATGGTGGCATCAATAAAGTTGCCTGCTGCTCCCGAGTCCACAAAAGCCTGGAGACGTTCCTCCCAGTCAGGTCCCAGGGGTCCAGGGGTTTGGGGAGTGTGGGAGGGGTCCGACACGGGTTCCCAATCCCGTGCTGGGTCTAGGCTTTTCCTGGCAACTTGGGACAAATGGACTGTTTGTGCCTCATGTGTCCGGAATACAGGTACTGACCCTCCAGTATGCATGCCTCACGCTCCTGCCGGGAGAGCCGGGCATGCCCAAGTTGCATCGGCTGCTCCACATCTAACGAGGGTCTGGTGTTTACACCGAGCCGGACATGACCACCCTGGGTGCCCTCTCCTGCTCCCTGGTCCTCCAGCACTCCCGGAGCCAGTTGTACAATTTAAGGGACAGCTCAATTAATTCCTCCAAGGAGGTTGCCGGGTCGCGTGGAGCTAGCTCATCTTTAAGCGTCTTTCCTCTTTTTGTCAAAACTTTGGCAAACTTTATGGATAAGCTTTCTCCACTTGCTTCTGTCTTTTACCTCAGAGATCCACTCATCATAACTATATAGCATTTTAGTTTATATGTAATTAATGATAACATTTAACTGAGTATTATGATGTAAAGGAGATGTGCATAGTACAGATAAATTGATCAGTGTAATTTATAATAAATGCAATGCTGAATAGTACTTTACTTAAACTGCACATTCCATGAATAACATAACACATAATTTAAATTAAAGATTTGTAAAAACTGTCATATAATTATATCAATGTGTATAATTATATTAGTTTCTGTTTAATTGTATTAATGTATGCAACTTTTTGTGTGAATGGATTAATATTTGTAATTATTGTTGATATATGATATGTAAACAATAGTTACAAATTTTAATTCATTCACAGAAAAAAGTTGCATATATACAGTTAAGCAATTATGTTTGAATACCTCTCAGGGTGCTGCCTCTTTGGGGTGTGCCCTCTACTTCCCCACTGCACCATGACTTCACAGAATCCTAGCTGGAACACTAATTAATACTACTTATGTTGCCCATTCATTATAACATGGATGACAAAAGATTTAAGACTTCTTTACATTTTGTCAGAAATTCATTTTAAACCCATTAAATAAACATTAATAAACATATCACATAACAATTGGGCCTTTACATATTTCTTAGGACAATTAAAAAAAGATTTCACATTCACTGTTAGTAAAGATCATTTGTGTTACAGTAAGGAAACAAAAATATTTTGCTTTGTCATCAAATTTCCTTAAAAATGATGTGTAATACTTTGCAGTTTAGAAAATATTTGGCTTAATTATCATTAATTAATTAAGTTTCTAAGCTGCTTAATCCTATTTAGGGTCATGGGGAGGCTGGCAGACACTAGTACACAAAATATTTAGACATGCCTACCTACCTAACAAAAAAGTAAAAATACTCACAGGAAAAACTGAACAGGTAATGGAAAATACAAGAGTCCTTATTACAACCAAGCCAACCAAAATATTTATTATTACAACCATTCATTCATTCATTTTCTGAACCACTTAATCCCAATTAAGTGACAGCTCGCCAGGCCATAGAGGGGTATTATTACAACCAATATTCTGATAACCAATTATGTTGAATGATTTTTTTAGCCAATCTGTTTTTGCAGCCTGGGCAAGTGTGTGTGTGTGTGTGTGTGTGAGAAAGAGATAAAGAGAGAGAGAGACTCCACAACAAAATCCAATAAACTGTTCTCTTCCTATACTTGTGCGTGAATTAGGCTACATTCTGGGTTTAAGTCCCTTCTCACTGACTGTTTTCACACAGTTATTCAGTGTCAGTGCCCCAAATTCCATGCAATATGACACATTGACTAGATTTCACTTCTGAAAGCATATTTGGATTAAAACTGTTGCAGAGCAATGGCAGTAATTGATTTCAACAGCTCATAAATTCTAAGGTCTGAAAATAATTAACAACTTTTCTTGGAATCAGTGGGCTCTCTGCTGACCAGCCAAAAGATAATTTTTTTTTTCTAGCAGTGTCACAGATCACATAAGATTACTGAGCTTTTATTGTGTATGTAAAAGATTTCAGCATTCACTAGAAGTGGTGGGGAAGCAGCTTTGACAAGGTGGTGTTTTTTAAATAATTTATATGCTTCAGCTTGTGCTTTATTTTCTTTTCCATTTGCAAGTGCTGCATTTAACTGCTTTACTTGATTCCCATGGTATAAATGCCTTGTAATCCATCCCAAAGGATTAAAAAAAATCACAGTCTCTTCAAAATAACCCATAAATGGTATAGATATACACACAGATTAAAGACTACATTTCCTCTGACTTTTGGTTTGAAGCATGCTTAGTGTTTGCTTTCACTGACATTGAATATACAGTTGGATAGATGGGGTCTGTATGAGCCTGCTGTTTATTCATTTTTGTTTGCACCTCTTCATTTTGGGTAATGAAATCCAACAAGTGTCATATACATCCCAAGTGATCACAGTGATTATTTTTATTTTATAATATATTGTATAACTGTATAATATATTGTTATATTGTTATATTGTTTTACATTCTCCGACACAGTTCTGGGAATCAGCTTTCACTATATTAATCTTATTTAACTTTTTTCTTAATATGTTATTGTATTTTATTGTCTTAGCAAATACATTTATAATATATATATTTTTTAAATATGTTGACTCAACACAAAATGTGAGGAAACAGTATAATGTGAATTCCAGTGGCAGCTGGTGGTTTGTCAAACAGGGGGGGCACTACATCATAAAATTTGCCAATTATTGCATCATGTTATTTATATGTAAATAACATTATTATATATATGCCTTGTGAAAGTTAACCAGATTCTCAATACACAGTTTTGCCCAAACTGAAATGGTTTCATTATAAAGCCAGCAGTACATTCTCTTTATCACAACCCTTCTAGTCAGCCAGCTTCCCTTGTCAAACCAGGAGAGTTGAAAAGACAAGATTTTTTTCTGACTTTTTAACTGAATCAATCTTGGGTGTTGATCTGCCCTGCCATTTCATTGTCTTCAGAGTCTCTTGTGTTGTCTGTTATTATGCACTACTAAAGAGCAAACATTACTAAACAAATGAACTTTACTAAATTAAGCAAGGAACAATGTCTTCATCTTCATCTTCTTCCGTTTGATCAGGGGATGGGTCACGGGGGCAGCAGCCTAAGCAGTGAGGTTCAGACGTCCCTCCCCCCAGACACTTCCTCCAGCTCTTTCTCCGCGGACACCGAGGCATTCCCAGATCAGCCCCCTGGGTTCTCTTCACGGTTGAACATCATTATTACACCGTCATTTCTATAGTGCATATCCCGTAGCTTCTTCTTATGCTTCACATAAATGTTCATAAAAGTTAATCAAATTCAAAAATACAATAAAAGGGGGTTCTGGTGATGACGTAGTACTGAGAGGGTCGAGGCCAGATAGCTCCCGTCAGAATTATCCACAAACTTATATTTTAATAGTCATATTTGTGGCCGTACTTAATATATTGAAACCCTAGTGGCCGATGAACATTTCTGGTCGAGAAATGCCGACAAACAAAACCATAAAAGCTCTGATTCAGAGAAGCATTAGCCAACAAGTCGATGGCAGAGCTAATGCTAAAGATGGTGAGGCAACAGGAGCTAGCCTTGTAGCTGCAGTAGCGGCGGAGACTACGGTGAAAGTGCCGGCCATCATGGAAGAGAAGATGTCCATAATTTCCAACAAACTGGATATAATTACGGCCAAGCTGGAAAGTGATTCACAGCATATCGAGGAGGTAGAAACCTGCATTTCCAGTGCTGAAGACATCATTGGTGATTTGGAAGGCAGGCTAGCAGACAGAAAATAAACTCGCTGCCCTCACCAGCTGCATGGATGACGAGGAGGCGAGATCCCGGAGGCATAATATCAGGATCTTTGGTGTCAAAGAAAGGACGGAATCAATGCACTGCACTTTTTTGAAACCTGGCTGCCCAAACTTCTTCATATGGAAACCAAGAAAGGCAGGATCCGGCTGGACAGGTGCAAAAGAAGTCTTGGTCGGCCAAAATCCAGGATGCCCCTAGTGGTCATCATGAAGCTTCACTATCCGGCGGATAAAATGAAGATATTGGCGCTTGGTGCAAAACGGAAGCTTGAATATGAAAGGGTCAGGATCTCCATTCGTCAAGACATCTCACAAAGTGTCCTGCAGCAACGGAGGAGTTTTAATGAGGTGTGCCAAAAGCTCATTTCCAAGAACATCAGGTTCAGGATGCGATACCCAGCGACCCTCTGCTTCTCCTACAACAACAAGGATTTCTCCCTCGACTCAGGTGAGGAGGCTGCACATATTATTGAGACAATGGATATGGTTCCGTGAGTACTGTTACGAGTTACAGCAGCGTACGCTGATCGGGGTGGTTTGGTGTATGAGTAAATATTTATATAACGTTGTGTTTAAAGTTGAGGGACTCTGTTAAGTTGAACCTACATGTCACCCCATGCATACTGCGCCCTATGGGATGAAACACACGTGCTGACTTTGTGATGTAATGGCTGCACATAAAATGACTTTAGTGTGGAGGTTCCTGTCGGGAGCGAGTGGGAATCATGATGGCCGCATTTCACGGAGAACTGTGGACCATGGTCAAGTGCGCACACAATGTGCTTTGTTTCCTCCCAGCTCCAACGGACCCTTTGTTTTATATCCCTAAGTGGACTGTTTCGGTTGTGTCCAAAGGGACACGTTCATTTCAGGTGTGTTCAATGACGAGTACATGTTCCTAGTACTTGTGTTGTTTGAAGATAACTTTAATGAGAGTGAGTTTGATCTGTGCCTGCATCTTTTTTCAGTTTTAATTTTTTTATTTCCCTTATCTTACTTCTTTTTCATTTTCCTATGGTTGCACCCTGGTATTATTTCTTTTATGTGCCTTGCTCCAATGCTGGATACATTGATAGTCAATCATCTAACTAGGTAGAATGACAGACACCACTAAGTATGTCTCGTTTAACATTAAGGGAATAAATAATGCTGTTAAACATAAGAAACTATTATGCTGGTTAAAGAAAGAAAAAGCTAATATAGCCCTGTTACAAGAAACCCATTTGGATGACAAGGAACATGAAAAACTTAAGAGAGAATGGGTAGGTCAAGTATATTACTCTTCATTTTCTACAAGTAAGAGAGGGGTGGCCATTCTGATAAACAAAAACACTCTGTTTACTCTAGAAAAGTGTGTTAAAGATTGTGAAGGTCAATATGTGATTATCACAGGATTGTTATATGGGGAACATATGTGGATGTGTATATGCTCCAAATGTGTACCAAGAACAATTCTACTCAAAATTATGAGCTGATGCCTCTGCACTGTCTGCAACATTCAGTATACTTGCAGGAGACTCTAACTGTGTTATGAACCCTGAGGTAGACCAAAGCCCCCTGACTAAAGTCGCGTCTAGAATGAGGGAGGCCACTAGAGAGTTATGTGTAGACTTACAGTTGTTTGATGCTTGGAGAATTCTCCACCCTAGAGGGAGAGATTACACCTTTTTTCACATCCACACCAAAGTTTTTCCCGAATAGATTATTTCTCTGTGTCAAAGATGGTGTTAGATAGAGTGGAGGAATGTGCTATAGGTACCCGTCTGCTATCAGACCATGCAGATACGTCCATTGTGGTCTCTCCCCCCTCCCCCAAATCTACACCACGCTACTGGTGACTAAGTCCCTCGCTTTTTAATAGTCCCTCATTTGTGACTTTTATGGAAGAACAAATTGATATTTTTCTTTGAACTAGTGATAATGATGATACCAACCCATCAATACTTTGGGATATGCTCAAGGCTTACTTGAGGGGAGCCATAATTTCATATAGCACATCTAGGAAAAGGGAAGCTTTGAAAGAGCAGTTAAATTTAGAGAGACAATTGGCTGAACTTGATAAACAACTAAAGGATAATTATTCTACTACCCTGTTCAAAAAAGTAGAAGCCACATGGTCAGCTCTTAACCAACTCCTGACACAAAAGGCAGAAGCAAGTATCTTCTATGCAAAACACAGACTGTTTAAAATGGGTGACAAACGGGCAACTACTTGCATGCTTAGCAGCTGGCTATCTCCTCTTTAAAGGATGAAACTAGGAATAATCATTATGAGATCAAAACGTTGGTGGAGAAAATGAAGAACTTTTATAAAAAACTCTATACCTCAGAGTCCACTACATCATCACATTGTATACAGAGTTTTTTAGGAAAGCTTAAGCTCCCCTCCTTATCAGAAATAGATAAATCTGCACTAGGACGACCAATAACCAGTGAAGAGATAAAAAGTGCAATCAAGTCCCTACAGAATGGAAAAGCCATGGGACCGGATGGTTATGGCCCAGAGTTTTATAAAAAATTATCAAACTCAATAGATGGGCCTCTGCTTAAGATGTACCCTCATTCGACAGAAAAAGGCTCCCTACCATGTACTTTTTATGCTGCCAATATATCTTTAATTTTTAAAAAGGGAAAACCCCCTGATGAGTGCAGCTCATACCGTCTTATTAGTCTGATGAATGTTGATAATAAAATCTTCTCAAAAATATTAGCGAAAAGACTTGAGAATTACTTGCCACTCTTAATTGGATCTGACCAGACCGGCTTTATTAAAAACAGGAACCCTAGTACCAATATGAGGAAATTACTTAACATTATTCAACATGCAAATACCAACCAGGCACAGGGTCTGGTTATCTCACTCGATGCCAAAAAGGCATTCGATCGTGTGGAGTGGCCCTATTTATTCTCCATCATGAAAAAATTTGGGCTTGGGGAAGAGTTTATTAAATTCATTAAACATATATTTCTCACCCAGAGCAAGTGTACTTGTAAATGGTGTAAAATCATCAGAAATTAAATTGGGGAGATCCACTTGGCGAGGTGACCCTTTGTCCCCACTTATTTTAGCATTGGCCATTGAACCGCTAGCAGAGGTTATTAGAAGTCATAACATCATAACAGGTTTTAAAATTAAACCCACATCATACAAGATTGCGTTATATGCAGATGATATGCTTTTTTTTCTCACCAATCCGGATGACTCTATACCATCTTTAATATCTGTCATTCAGACCTTTGGATCCTTCTCTGGATACAAGATTAACTTTAGTAAATCAGTGGTGTTGAAAATGCTGTATTCTACTGTTGGCGGGAGAGGGGAGTGAGAGTGGTGGGAGATTTATTTGATGATAATGTCCTCATGTCTTTTTCGCAAGCACAAAACAGATTTGGACTCCCACAAAAAGACTTTTTGCTTATCTTTAAGTCTGTCACTTTATCAATACAAATCTTAGGACAACTCATAGAGAAACACTGAAGGGATCAGTTGACAAGTTTATAATCAATTTTACATTGAACAAGGGTCTTACTACATATTTTTATAATAGCCTTCAGAGCTGTAATCAACACAATGTTGATGGGCTTCTTAAGCCATGGGAAGAGGACCTCCAAAGTGTATATGAGGAAGATGCTTGGGAAGGATGCATTTGGACCACTCAATTTCTCAGCAATAAATGTAAAGAATCACAATATAGAATACTTCATAGACAGCACAGGACACTTCATATTATGAACAAAATTGACCCTAAGAAATCACCATTGTGCCTTAAATGTAAGGTAACAGTTGGGATTATATTCACTGCTTCTGGAGTTATCTAAGAATATCAAAGTTCTGGTCATGTGTATCTAAGGACTTTACAGCAATATTTAAACATAGGATATGTAAGGATCCAGGCCAGTTTCTATTGGGACTGCCACAGCTGAATAAAATTATGGATGTGAAAAGATTTAAATTACTCAATAAGCTATTATTTTTAGCCAGGAAATGCATATTATTTAATTGGGTCAGCGAGAAGCCTCCCACTGTGACTCAGTGGTATAAAGAAATTTTTAAAGTCTTTCCTATGGAAAGACTAAGTGCCAAATTAAAAGGAAATGATGATACATTTATGGATATATGGCGGCCTCTGATAGATTACCTGCCTAAGGATCTAAGTGAAATTATCCAGAGGGGAAACACTGACTTAGAAGGTCCCAGAAAGAGTTCATCGGTGCTGAGTAATATTTCTTAACAGATGCAAAAGTTGTTTGTTTTTTGTTTTGTTTTGTTTTGTTTTTCCCCATTAGCTCAGACCACTTGTGTGCACATGTGTACTGTTGAAATGTACGTTCTGTAAATTCTGAAAATAAAAAAAAATACAATTAAAAAAATAAAGCAAAATGTGAGTCATCGTGTAAAATCCAAATGTCTTTAGTTGATGTTTAAAAATGTTAATTGATGGATTGTTTCTGATACCCACAGGTAAGCTATTCCATAGCTGTGGTGCTGCATGCAGAAAGGCCTGTTCAATAAACTTTTTCTTTGAACGTTTATTGATGAGGATAGAGGTGTCAGCCGCTGATCTTAGTGAGCGAACAGGTGTGTAGATGTGTAGCATATCCTGTAGTTACAAGGGAGCAAGGTTTTGCAAACATTTACTGTATACACATATGTTGATATCAGAAATTCAATGTGAAGACTGCATGGAAGCCAGTGTAAGGCTGCTAGCACCGGTGTAATATATTCACTACGTAGTGTGCAAGTAATGAGGTATGCAGCCTTATTCTGCATCAGCTGTAGGCGATTGAATTGTTGAACTGTGAGGCCAAACAACAGGGCACTACAGTAGTCAATACATAACACAATGAAACTCTATACAGCAATCTTGCAGGCTCCAGGTGTTAAGTATTTCCAGACCTTTCCAATGCTGTGCAGGTGATAATTACATCTTTTGGCTACTGCAGTGACGTGATCTACCATCTTCAGATGTTGGTCAAACTTGACTCCCAGATTCCTGATAGAGGCTGCTGGACTAATGATGATAGAATCAAGTGACAGTGTCAAATTACCATGTTTGCGAAGATGGTGGGGTGACATGAGATTCATCATCTTAGTCTTATCATCATTCAACTGGAGATAGTTCTCGATCATCCAGAGTTTAATTTCGTCAGTGCAGTGGAGCATGCTTTCCACTGCTAAGTCACAGGCACTGTTGTCCGATAGATCATATGTGACGTAGAGTTGCATATCATTCGCATATTTATCATAGTGCACATTGTGGTGATCAATAAGTTCCCCTCATCCAAGTTGCATGCAATGTCGCTGTGTACCTTTAGGTTCAACAAGTTGTTTTCTTGCAGATGGGTAATCAGTCTACTGAGTACAATGCGCTCTATTGTCCTCCCAAAAAATGATAAGTTGGAGACGGGTCTGTAGTTTTTGAAGACAGATGCATCAAGGGTTCGCTTCTTGATTAACAGTGTAACAACAGCTGTTTTAGTTGAAGCAAGAACAGTACCTGTAGAGAATGACACATTCATTAGTTTCACCAGGGTTGTTAAGTGTTCATCCAAAGTTTTCCAAAGTGAGCAACTATGTGGGTATTGTATTCAACATACATGATTTTGTGGGTGCTGCCATCATGACTTCATGAGATAATGACTTGTTCAGCTCATCACTTGTGACATCAGCTAGAACATCCAGAGTATTTGATGGACTGCTATATCCAGTTCTGAGATGGAAATGAGCACTATCTCTTGCAGAACTGATATTCACCATAATATTGCCAATTTAATAACAAAGAAATCAGAAAATGATTCACACAAGTTTTTGGGGTGTCAAAATCAGGGACTACCTGTTCACTCTCCTTCAGAAGACTGTTCAATGCGCTAAAAGTCATGCCAGGGTGGCATTGAGGAGGCATTCTAATCAGATGCCCAAGCCACATCAAAAATGATGCGGTTTTACTCCGAGCTCTTCTCGGATGACCGAACTTCTTACCCTATCTCTAAGGGAGAGCTCTGCCACCCTGCTAGGAAGCTCATTTCAGCCTCTTGTACTCGTGATCTTGTTCTTTCAGTCACTACCCAAAGCTCATGACCATAGGTGAGGGTAGGAATGTAAAACAACTGGAAAATTGAGAACTTTGCCTTCTGGCTCAGCTCCCTCTTCACCACGACGGATCAGTAGAAGTTCCGCTTTACAGCAGAGGCTGCAGCGATCTGCCTATTGATCTCCCACTCCATTCTTTCCTCACTTATGAGCAAGACCCCGAGATACTTGAACTCCTCCACTTGGGGCAAGACCAATGAGAATGAGAATGAGAACAGTTTTAAATAAACTGTAGTTGACACACTGTATTGATACTTATGATTTACTATTAGAAATTATTTTTACAATGTCATGTAACCCCTCGACACCTTGGCTGCACCTAGAAATTCTTTCCATGAATATTATGAACTGAACTTGTGACCAGTGACCAGTAAGGAGCAATGCCAGAACACTATTTTTATGTTTTTAATTACAATAGGATATGTTCAAATGAAAATTTTGTAATCTATATTGCTAGCAAAACAGCTTACATGCAGCAGTTATTTGCTAAAAATCCATGTGGGTCAAACTTGAAATGCTTTAATGCCACTGTCAATCAAGAAGAGGTCCTGCTGCTTTGACAGGTCCTCCATTAATCATGCAGCAGCCCAGCTTCCTAATCTTCTGAATCTTTTCTCGAAAGAAATGGAGGTTTCTTAGAGAAATGCAGCGCACTTAAATCCATAAATGGTAATTAACCATTTAGGGCATATAATAATCACTTTCACAACTTTAAAATGAAAGTTTTTGTGCTGTATATTATTCTTACTGTGTTTGTATTTTATGTGCAGTCATCATAAGCCAAAATATAGAGACTCAGGTGAAACAGCAAGAACAATGATGCTGGACTGTATCAAGTTGATCAAGTCCGAACATCTTATGCTAGTACATGGCTTAGCACTCTGGCAGTCAGTTGCCTTCAATTTAAGTACTGCAGCATGAGATTCTTTTCCACTTAACTCTCCCAGTGGCCACACAACTCTTAAATACTTTATCAGGACACAGGATGAAACATAAAGGAAATGCTCAGCTGTCAGCCTCTGCTACTATGTTGGCATCCAGCAGATCCTGAGTAGTCATAAGTTAAACATAAAGGAAATGCTCAGCTGTCAGCCTCTGCTACTATGTTGGCATCCAGCAGATCCTGAGTAGTCATAAGTCCACTCTCAAGAATCTGCCAATGGTGGCTTAGCTCAATGACATTAATTACTGATACTGTCTAGATGTCAGGACATGACACCTACTATTCTGCTCTTTGGTTGTTATCTGGGTACTGATATCCATGTTCATATGAAAAGCCGTCTCTTCTGTGCAAAAGATTCCATCTTCAAACAAAAGAATCTTAAAACAAATTTAATTGATTTTACACTTGGAGGTAACGATACAGAGCTGTTGAGTAATGGGCTTTGAATTCCAGTTGACATCAGTGAACCATCACCACATCCTGTGTGGATTTGTTTTGTCTATCATGAAAACAAGCCTGATAGAGTCAAGATGTTAAAGTTCTGTAGTGATGGCACACTTGCAAAGATTTTTTTTTATAGCCATACTTGGCTTCTTCAAATAAAAATAACAGTCCCTGAGGAAAGAACCCCTTGTTGCATCTAACATTGTGATGTTGTAGGAAACAAGAGAGCCTTAGCAAACTCTGACCAGCAATCACACTACACTTACTAACAGGCACAACAGTGCAGCCAGTCACCTGAATATCAATATCCTCATCACCTGACACTCAGCTCACCTGCGAGTACTCATTTTTAATAATTTTCATACTATATAAGGCCCCTTTACATTGCAAAATATTGTCACTGTGTCATTTTGCCTGTGCGTAAAGAGACATTGTTAGAGTATTGCTATCCTTTGTATGGTTTTTGCTTGTCTCTTATTTATGATTACCAGTCTTACTTATGACATTGACTTTCTGCGGATGAACTTTGCCTGCTTAACATTATACAACTTTGCCTTGCCTCTGATATCCTGTTTATCTAATCATTTGGCAGATCAACAGGACTGTTTCCTACTGAAAATTTATAGTGCATTATGAAAATGAGAAGAAACCACTACCAGACTGTTGAGCAGCTAAAGTTTTATAGCATACAAGAATGGACAAAACTGACAGCAGGCAAGTCAAGCACAATATAAAACCATGCTGTTGTAGCTTATGCAGAATTAGGCCTGGTATTGTCCTATCATCCTAAATAACCATGGACTTCCTGGGAAGAGATGGTGCATTGATGGCAACATATGCCTCTTTAAAATCCCATCACAGATGCTGGCTTTGTACCTTTCACTGATTACAATCTGAATGGTGGTTTTCATCCTTGGCACTGGGAAAATAATGTCCATCTCTCCCAAAGCATATTATAATATGGACTTATTTGTCCACAGCACATGGTTTGACTGTCTTCTGGTCCATCTGGATCCCTCAGGTCCAGGGAACTTTGAACTGATGTATGGCTTCCTCTTTGCAGAATACAGTTTCAGGTTGCATTTCTAGCTGCAGTGGTGTGCTTTGTTAAGTGACAGTGTTGTTCTGAAATATTCTCAAATCCACAAATGGTTTTTATTCTTGCCCTTCATCCACTGAAATGCATGAGAATTTCACAATATTATGTACAAAAAGTTCTTAAATATTGTGTTGAGAATTGTTCCTCTAGAACTGACTAAAAATTTTCTCATGAATACACTTTAACATCAAAGACAGAATTTTGTGTGAATTTCTTTCACCTCGTGGACAATTTTTCCAGTGTTTCACCTGTGAAACGAAGGCATTCAATTAAATAGGGCACTGCTTCTTGCAATTTTACAATAACAGCTGACAGCTGAAGGAAGATGGCAGAGACTGATTTATTTTGTGTCTTAGAATCTGGCACTATTTCACAAGGGAAACAAATAATATAAAAACACTGATTTTAAAAACTGACCCACAGACATCCTGAAATTGTCCCTGATAGATTTTCAACTTCTGGACCATAAATAATAAGTGCAGACCATCAACTTATAGTAGTGACAACTTCATGAACTTTTTAATGTTAAAATTGAAAATATCAGGCAAAAAAATGTATTCCCTAAACTTAAAGTCAGATATGTCATTAACCAAAATTGTAAATAGTAATATACCGCTATAAGATCAGCAATTAGAGTGTTTTAGCACCATTCAAGAGACAAAACTAATCACATTAATTTCCTCTTCTAAATCATCAACCTATGTGCTAGATCCAGTACCTACATGCTTCTTTAAACAGGTACTACCAGAAGTGATCAACCCTTTATTAAATGTAATTAATTGTTCCCTTAACACTGGTTATGTACCTAAATCCTTTAAACTAGCAATCATCAAACCTCTGATTAAAAAAACCTGACCTCGACCCATATCAGCTGTCCAACTATAGACCAATATCAAACCTCCCTTTTATCTTCAAGATCTTAGAAATCGCTGTAGCATAGCAGTTATGTTCATATCTTTGTAGGAATACAATCAGTCAGGACAATGTCCGTCATCGGTTTGTAGATGTAAATGGTGATTTCTCTATACATTGTAATGTTAAGCTTTGTTGTTCCACAAGGTTCTGTCTTAGGCCAGCTGCTTTTTTCTCTATACATGCTCCCTTTGGGAAATATTATTTGTGAACATGGTATTAGCTTTCATTGCGCTGATGATACACAGTTATATATTCAGCAAAGCCAGATGAGAGACACCAGCTTAATAAAGTTGAGAATTGTGTAAAGGAAATAAGACATTGGATGCTTACTAACTTTCTCTTATTAAACTTTGAAAAGACAGAAGTACTTGTACTCGGATCACAGGCAGCTAGAAATAAGGTTTCTGATTATGTACAAAGTTTAGATGGTGTTTCAGTTTCATTATGTGTAGCAGTAAAGGACCTTGGAGTGATTATTGACCCTGGTCTTTTATTTGAAGCTCATGTAGATAATATTACTCAGATAGCATTCTTTCATCTCAGAAATATGGGAAATATGATGTCACTGCATGATGTGGAAAAACATGTTCATGCTTTTATTACCTCGAGATTCAATTATTGTAATGCGTTACTGTCTGGATGTTGTAATATGTGCTTAAACAAGCTCCTGTTAGTCCAGAATGCAGCTGCAAGAGTTCTTACTAGAACCAGAAGACATAAGCATATCACCCCCATCTTATCTACACTGCACTGCCTCCCAATAAATTTTTAAAGTTAACATAAATTGCTACTTTTAACCTCTAAAGCACTTAATGGTCTTGCACCACATTATCTTGATAAACTTCTTGTTGTTTATAATCCAGCTCGCAGGAAAGAAAGGAGCAGAACTTGGGGTTCTCAGGCATAGAGAGTTCTGGTAAAAATGCTGTCGCTCCCTCACTCTACATGCTCACCAAGGTCCGTTGACAGTGGAGTGGTTGATACCCCAATGTTAGAGTGTGCCCTCATGTCTGCTATCCTTCTGGTTTCTCTCTTTTTAGTTATGCTGCCATAGTTAGTCATGCAGGAGTCCCTGCTTGCACCCAGCACTAAT
>JAQMYF010050245.1:0-19960 GCA_030014195.1 Neosilurus mollespiculum | reverse complement strand
TGGCTCTCACTGTGGTTTGCTGGAGTCCCAAAGCTTTAGAAATGGCTTTATAACCTTTTCTAGACTGATAGATCTCAGTTCCTTTCTTTCTCATTTGTTCCTGAATTTCTTTGGATCTCGCTTTTGAGGCTCTTTTGGTCTACTTCACTTTGTCAGGCAGGTCCTATTTAAGTGATTTCATGATTGAGAACAGGTGTGGCAGTAATCAGGCCTGGGTGTGGCTAGAGAAATTGAGCTCAGGTGTGAAAAACCACAGTTAAGTTATATTTTAACGGTTGGGGGGTGGGGGGATGGCAATCACTTTTTCACACAGGGCCATTTTTTCTCCCTAAATAAATCTTCATTTAAAAACTGCATTTTGTGTTCACTTGTGTTGTCTTTGACTAATATTTAAATTTGTTTGATTATCTGAAACATTTAAGTTTGATTTTTGTATTTATGTGTGTGTGTTTTTTTTTTTTTTTTTTTTTTTTTTTTTTTACAGTACTGTGCAAAGGTTTTAGGCACCCTATGTCTTTTAGTATAAACTTTACTATAGAGTTCTTTTTTTTTACAGTACAAAAAGACTTTAGATCATTCATTTTCTGAAATGCTTAATGCTAATTAGGGTCACGGGGAGGCTGGCGCCAATCTCAGCTGACTCTGGGCTAAGGCAGAGTACACCCTGGACAGCTCGCCAGACCATCACAAAACGAAAAGTTACATTTAAAAAAAGTTAGTACAGTATGTCAATAAAATAAAGCAGCATATTACATATAATACATATTACATATGAGACCACTATTTCAGAAAAAAGTATAATGAAGGCAACTGCGATTTACATGCAGATAAAGAATCAAGTGTGACAGTCAACATTTCCAGGAGATCTGTGGCTGGTTCTGAAAGACAAACTCTAGCTGATGCTATTCTATTTTTGTGTGGACTACAGACAAGAGCAGGGAAAGGTTAAAAATGTCTGCGAAGACATCTCCCAATATCTGAGCACATGCTTTGAGAACACGAGCTGGAATGTTTTCCGGTCCAGGAGCTATCCATGTGTTTACTTTTCTAAAAGTATTTACACACGTCTGCCTGAGGGATCTGCAAACGACAGCTGTCCTCCTCTGGCAGAAACTCCAGCTTGCTGTGGTTCTCAAAGTGGACATAAAAGATGGTCAGCTCCTCGGGTAGAGAAGCAGTCACCTCCCCCATATTAAAAAAACTAGTGGTGATGAAGGGGAGGTCTTGGAAACTGGCCTGGAGCCTTGTGGAAAAAACTGTAACCAGTAAGCAGGTGGTAGGTTTACATGACAAAATGACTTGCAGGATCTCTTCTGTTGTTAGATTGGGAAACTGTACCGAAGAGGGGAAGGAGAAACGTTTATGTTTAGTGTAGGAGTTGGGGTGGGATTGAATATCTGAGAAATTTGTTCAATCTTTCAATCAAAAAGTTGTCAAGGCCCTTAACCCTCAGTTGCTCAGTTGTATAAAAATGATAATTGTAAGTCGCTCTGGATGAGAGCATCTCCCAAATGCTGTTAATGTAAATGTTGTTAACCTGCCATAGTTGGTCATGATAATAAAGCAAAATAGCATAGAATGACAATAGCAATGACATTACTAAGAAGATCAAAGAGAAGAAAAAGCAGAGTAATGACAGCTCTGAAGTCTGCAGGCCAAAAAGGAGATAAAACCAATATAAGGTGAGCGCAAGAATGTGAAAGGAAAAAGTAGAGAAGGTCAGGGGGTTCAGACAAATTATTCCAATTTCCATTCATGAAGAAAGTGCAGCAATTTCAACAGAAGCCTCCAACCTAGGGAGAGTGAGAGACTCGCACTTTAGGACACGGCAGCAGGAGAGAGCAAAAATCAGTATCACAGAGAATTAGAGGTAAGATCTCTATTTTGGAAATATTCAGATCAGCACAATTCCAGTAAAATCGTATTTTTTCCATATGATGAAAAATTTTGTGCACTCATATAACAATGTAACACTAATTTAACTTACTTTTCTTTTTCAGCATCAGGTTGAGAACTCAGACAAAGAATTGCACATCTCATGTCTATCTTTATCCCTGTTCTGGAAAATCAGTAGATGTTCAGTGATTCTGAAATCATTATTGAAATTCTTAATCAAGTTATATATGAACAATCCCTCACACAGACAGCCTTTGTATTTCTTCAATATAATATTATGTTTTTATATTACTCTATAAGTATAAGAAAACACTTTTTTGAGGTTTTGAGAATATTCAGCCCATGTGCGGGTGTAAAGGCTACCTTTTATTTCTACTTCTATTTTCTTTTGAATCCAGGGCTTTCAAATCGTCATCATTACTGTTGACCAACTTGAAAATGGCACAGAAGATACTGAACTGAAGATCCATCATGAGAAATTGACGAACACACGTGTCACTGCACTGGCTGAGTGTGTGAATTATGCTTATTAAGCTAATGTATTGCAAAGTAAGATTCATTGATTCTCATTGCCCATCTTAAAATCTGTTAACTTGGAATAACTTTTCCTTACAGATGAAGTCCCTTACTAGTCAACTTACTTGTCTTGTCATGACAATTGACAAGCTTTCTGGAAGCCATGAATAACTGTACATATGCAGACGACATGATAGGCAGGCGTAGCCTCCAAGCAGATATACTACGCACAATGCATACAGAGCCCAGCACAGTGGACTGATTGCTCAGAAGGCGAAGGCGGAAGGTGGCGATGTGGAGGAGTGTCCATACCATGTAGGTCATTTATGAATAATTAATGTGTAAATTAAATTTTATGGGGAAAAAATCTGAGAATTTTTATGTTAACATTTTCATCTCAGAAAGGAGACCAAAGAATTAAACACGGATTAAAGCTAATATAAAGCTAATATCCAAACTTTTGCAAAATGTTATAGAAACATAATTCTTTACTTATTATCGCTGAGATGGATCATTTGTTCAAATGCAAGACTGATTCAGAAAGAGAAACATTACATTTAACATTCTTTGTTATTTTATATGTGTTAAACTGCAATAAAAAAGCTTAATGGATGTAATTCTCAACATGTAGCATAATATATCATTAGAATTATTTTTTCCTTGTATGTCAGGATTAAGTTGAAGTTTCAAACTTAAATTAATCTGGCACATCAAGGAGCCCGTGTACACTTTGTAGTTTTAAACAGATTGCAGCGGATAGAATTGATCCTGTTTTTTGGTTTATTTATACACAGGTGGCACCTCCACTATGTGTTTGTCAAGTTACTTTTGGTGATTTTGTGTTTGTGATAATGAAGTTCAGTTAAATTCTGAATTTATAGGTGCAACAGTTGACAATGGGGAGCATTGTGGTGTGGTGGTTAGCTCATCCGCCTCAAGATAAGAAGGTCCTTGGTTTGAGTCATGGGCTCGGTGAGGTTGTTTTTGTTTGGAGTTTGCATGTTCTCGTGCTTGCATGGGCTTTCTCTGGGTATTTTTTTTTTTTACCACAGTCTAAAGACATGAACATTAGGCTAACTGGTTGTTATTTTATCCCTTGTTTAATTTGTGCAATAATAAGTAAATTAACTTAAACTTATAAGTGTGATGCCCATTTAATAAACTTTTCAAAAGTACGTTTTTGCACGCTCATGTGCTCTTTATTGCATATTTATACACTCTACACAGTGAAGCTTCCTGAAAGGGATATGTATAGGCAAAGTATTGCATCATAGAACGAGATTTTCTTTAGTGCTTTCTTTCACTACAGTAGAGTTCCTGCCATATGAAACAAAACACACACACATTGTATAAACAAATGTTGCTTCTTTTCACAATAATTCAGATATTACAAATGTTCCATTGCACAGTTCCGGTTACTATAGTTTCTTGTTTATTTTATCTTATTTCTATTTATAATCTTACCCACTCAATATTTTTAATATTTTGATGAAAAATGTAGTTTAATGAATTAAATTATATTTGGATATGGACTCTACAATACCTGTATAGCGGGACAGTTGGGAACTCCTCCCTGATATGAAATATACAGTGGATCAGATTTGACAGGCAGAAACCTTTACAGCCCATCACATAATGCTATATGCATTTAAAAAACAAACAGAACACAAAACCAACCAATCAGTGAATGTGTATATACAGTAGATGGCACTCCCTCTAATGTGCCTCAGTAGGTGGAGTTTCTCCAGAGTCAGTATAAATGCCAATGCCATTTTCCTTTCAAAACAGAATAGACTTCTGCTCTTCCACAAGAAATATAAATAAAGATGGCAACACTAACAAAGAGAGGAATTCCTTTAAGCTCGGTAAGTACTTACAAATTGTTACTAGGTTAAACTATAACCAGTTATGTATACTGTCACAATACAATTAGAAAGTTTTGATTTATTTATTTATTTTTATTTTTCCTTTATTTAACCAGGAAGTCCCATTGAGATTCAGAATCTCTTTTACAAGAGAGACCTGGCCATGGTCACAGCCATTCACAACCTAAAAAAATAAAAATAAGAAAAAAGCCAACAACAAGTAATTGTATTAAATTGTCATATTAAATTGTGTATTCTAAATTCACTGCCATGTGCATTTAATTTATAGTGTGGAAACTTAAGCACTGTGACAGCAAGATGAATAATTGAATTAAATAATGATAAATCAGTGAGTTTTATCAAATAAAATTGTGTGAAATAAACCACTGATTCATACAGGTCTTGTTGCTGTTTCGTTACTCTGAACCTTATTACTTTGTTTCTGGTAGGATAAGTTTCACTTTCATTTCATAATTAATAAACTCAGACAGTGATTCTTGTTCAGGCAGGAACAACCATAATGGACTTTTTAAGTTCAACAGCAGTTTGTATACCAAACATACAGCATATACAACATAAGCATGTTCCAGTCTGATTACGGCTTGTCTTGCTTGAAAGCAGCTGAAAAACAGGACTTTGAACTGGTTGTAGATGCACAACAGATGACTGGGTGATCTCAGTATATATTTTTTAACTCTTGAGGAAAGAAATGGTGTGATTTTGGTGATTGTTCTGACCTGAAGATGCTTTTAACAACTCTATCTGTCCATTCATCCATTAAATTTGATCTCTACCATTAAAATTATCCTAACGCTGACTCCCAAGTGGAACAACCGAAAAGTGTTTGCCCTGTTGCCAAAACTCATGAGTATGATCATAGTGAATCATAGTGACACTAGCTGATGATTATATTATAATTATACTGCATATAACAACATAATTGTTATGTCTAAATATTTAACTTATGTCAGAGATGTGATATTTTTACCATTAAGAGAATTAATTTTAATTTCAAATGTTACTGAATTATTATTAAATGTGTAGAAGAAAGGCCCACAGAATGTAAACCATGTTAGAGTATAAACCATGTTAACCTGCAAGGTGATTGATAGCTGATTGTTAAGCTTACAGTTGAACTTGGTTCAAAAATGATTAAATGCTAATTAATGTGAAACATGATATGACGCATTAAGAATAATTATAGAGTTGATTAAATGTTTGGAAGAAGCATAAAGGCAGATCAATTTTCACTGAGCATCAGAGTAATGAGAAAAAAGTCGCTTAAAGACAGGCGGGGATTATAGGGTTATAAACTTTGATTGAATAAACTGTTCCTGTTTTGAAACTATGTATTTTTTGGTGAAATAAGCTGTGTCTGCCACAACACATGCAAACTGTTGGTTCAAAGTTAAGGGTCAGGGGTGAATTATAGGAAGTCAGTATGATACCTTACTCACTGCAGCTGTTAGTTTGGCAGTATGTAATTTATATTTTGCAGGGGTTAATATTACAGTATCATTAGCATACATCTGGGTATAAACATCTAAATTCACATGACAGGGATTATTTATATATAAAATTAATGAAATTCATCCTAGATTAGATCCTCAAGGAACTCTTACTGTACAACTTGCAAATGAGGAAAACACACGACTGTATCTTCTACGTTGTTTACTCTTGTTTAAATAGGATTCCATTAAGGTCAAGGCACTGACACTCACTCACTCACACTCACTCATTTGCCGAAACGCTTACTCCTTTTCTGATTTCTGATTCCTTAAACAAAGAAGCATGTTGTTGTTTTTGTTGAACGATGTATTCAAAAACCAAACTGGATTTAGCATAGAGTAAGTTCACCATTCAACACTGTTGTTAGAGTCGAGGAGACAAGGAGACAAAATGATGATCACAGCAAAGCCATGCTCAGTGGGGAAGGGAGCGTGGGAGATGGAGCCTTATCAGCCTTACCAGATCAGGTCATGAAGGAGGATACAACATCAGATTCTATTCAATAAGTAAAACACTAATCAGAATAATCAAAGCAAAACCAATAAACACAAGCATAAGCAGTAGTGGCGACTCAGTGGTTAGGATACTGGGTTACTGATCCAAGGGTTGACGGTTCAATAACCCTCAGTTGTATAAAAAATGTAAGCCACTCTGGATAAGGGCATCTGCCTAATGCTATAAATGCAAATAGGCAATTGTGAATAGACAAAACAAGCAAGATTAAAAAACTAACTAACTAGCTAATTAAATAAATAAATCGCATTTAGTAACTCACTGATAAAAAAACATAAAAGTCAAAGATACAAACCATAAAGTGGAACTTTAATCTCATACTTTTGTAATAGCCATACATGATCATGCTGCTTGATAATCATGTTATTTTCCCCCAAAAGATTAGCCCCCAGTTCCTGCACACAAACTCCACTAGCCACACCTGGCCTTTCAGTGCTGTTGCAGAACTTATTGGTGAGTCTTAACTTCTTGATTCTTTTATTCATTCCAATATCCAACTGATTAGATGACAATTTATTTTTATAAACAGTTGATATTTCACAGTTATGGTTTACATTCTGAATTTTCTCAAATTACTGGTGATATTGTGGCTTATTGGCAAAAGCAGTTCTAGAGATTAACCCTGAGGTTATTATGTACAGTGTGACCCAATAAAACCTTCCACATTTCAAAGGTAAATATTTTTTTTTGTTTGTTTTTTAAAATAATCATCTATTATCATTTGCACACATAAAATTTCATCCAGTGCAGTTTTTATCCTCTAAATGGTGATCGTCATTTCTTCACTCACATGGAGGCGAATTCTAAAGCTGGCATTACTCAACGGGTCATGTCGGCTGAAACAGCGGCATCTCCTGCTGAACGGCAACCTTAATGGCTTCAAGTGTTTGAAGTTAATGAATATACACTTCTGATTGATATATATTAATATAAATGTATACATCCAACACTGCCACGCAGCGAGATCACCTAACCCAGAAACATTCTTCAGCACTTCCACAGATCTTCAAGCTGTGTGTGCTGTAGTTCCACCTTGCTGAAACCAATCATCGAGTTCTTAAAGTCGGGTTTGGGTTACCAACAAATTTTTATGTGTGCAAATTATGATGTGTAAAACTGTACTGAATAAAGATTCAAGTCTGCAAATAATAATTTGATTATCTTTAACCATTTTTTTTAACCTTTGAAATGTGGGAGGTTTTTTTGTGCCACCCTGTATATGATATGAAGACAATCAGGCAATAGAAATATCTTTGCAACTGAATACAAATGGGCAAAATGCAATTTGTTTATGGGTGTATGTAAAAGTGGGTGGGCATGGGTGTGTGCATGAATGTGTAATGTGTTTGCTATCTGGTGTGGTAAGTTAAAACTAAATTACTTTTGAGAAACAATCAAACAGGCAATGTCCGATATGGTAGAACTTTTCTTTGTTTTTTTTATTTGTATTTGTTGCTTATTCTCTCTCTCTCTGTCTCTCTCTCTCTCATTTGCTACTAGTTAATGTAATAATCTGTTAAGTTAACTGTGTAAAAAAAATGATAAAAGAGCAAGCTATTAGAGTAAACTGTACGCAGTATAAATAGCGCATTGCTTTCATTTCACATTTATTTGACCAATAGTTCTAGAGTCCTGGTGCACATGAGAGTGTGATGTCATGCAGTAGACATCTATTTCAGAGAGTATATTTCTACCTGATATAGGAACAGTTTTGTTACTACCTTAAAAAGAACAAAGAGGTTAATATTTAGGACAAAGTGGTTACTAAATATTAAATAAATGGGCTTTTTTCAAGGTTTACTTTTTGCTTTCTAGAGATAAGGTTTTTTTCTGTTTTTTTTTTTCTTCTCACAGACAATGCTTATGACCCAGATGTCGGTGCAAAACAATTATGGATTGATAAAACAGTGATCAAAGGACAGGACTGCCTCATCTTCATGGATAATGGAAAAGGCATGGACTACAACAAGATGCACAGAATGCTGAGGTAGGGATGTTCTTTATGAAATTAGTCTTTACTATGTCAAGCTGCTTTGTGAGAATGTCAATTGTAAAAAAATAAAAAAAACACTGTACAAATAAAAGTGAATTGAGTTGAATTGGATATTTTACAGTGTAGAATTACATATTCTGACCCAGTCTCTCTCTCTCTCTCTCTCTCTCTCTCTCTCTCTCTCTCTCTCAGTTTTGGCTTCAGTGATAAACAGACCATAAGAGGCCATGTCCCAGTGGGTCTTTATGGTAATGGTTTTAAGTCAGGATCCATGCGCTTGGGAAAAGATGCCATTGTATTCTCAAAGAAAGCTGACACCATGTGTGTGGGTCTCCTGTCACAGACTTACCTTGAGAAGATTGGTGCAACAAACCTTATTGTGCCTATTGTCAGGTTCAACAAGACAAGACAGACTGATATCCTTTATAGAGAAACAGGAGGATAGATGTCTAGATAATTTCAGAGTGGTGCATAGAAGCATTGTAGGATATTTTCATTAAGGGATAAGACAATAAAACACATGAATTTGTTATTTGTAAGATAATAAGGGTGTACTCATTAAAAAAGATTTCTTAGTTTGAGGCCTAATTTTGGCATCCTATTTTTTTCTCTCTTTTTTCTAACTGTAGCTGTAACACTCTGTCCTTATCCAGTCGACTTGCCTGGAGGCAGAATATTTAAAGCCAGCATTTGATGCAGTTCTTAATCTCATCCTTTGAGTAGGATAAGAGCGTCAGGAAAAGACAGAGGAAAACAAGAATAAAGTCATAAAGAATGAATTCTAAATGAATCTGAAAAGAAAAGTAAAAAAAAAAGAGTAATATTTCGCAAATTCTGAGCCTGTTTAAAACAAAAAGGGCAAAGTGATTCAGGTTACTTGCTTTAGTTTGTTCCTTAATGTTGTGGTCCACTTAGTGTTGTACCAGCGCATCTAGAGTGTCTTCGTGATATCCTGAGACATTCACCGTTTGACACAGAGGAAAAACTGCAAGCTGAGTTCAGTGTCATTGACGGATTGTGTACCAAATCAAGTGGAACTCGCATCATTATCTGGAACCTACGCTGGTAAACATGCAGAGAGTTTTATGTGTCAATGTGTCAGCCATGATATAAACACCACCTGACTAGTTTGTGGGTAGGCATGCCCGTACAGAGCAAGTTGCAATGCATTGTGTATCCTGATATTCCAGAATTGTAACCGTGGAATAATTGAAGGGCTGAGAACCAGAGTGGTGTTAACCAACAGAAAGCTGTTTTGAGAAAAATGACATGAAGGTTTTTGCAATATAAAAAAATCAGGAATAATTCTCACAGTATGATTCAAGGTCATTAGGAAGATAAAGGGACTATTTTGGCACACATAGACCTTATCCACATCTGTCAAAATATGAGCTTATCTCATTTTTCAGTTTTTGTGGGTTAGACCAATGTGACTTTCAGCACTCCTATTAAAGTTCAGGTGATCAGACAAAGGGTTCAGGTCTGATAAATCATTCAATAACTTATTCATTCGTTCTTATTTTGTGCCGCTTAATCCTAATTAGGGTTGCAAGGAGGCTGGCACCCATCTAAGCCGAATCTGGGTGAAGGTAGGTTACACACACATCCATTCACACTCACACTCACACCTAGTGGTGATTAGGAACAGCCAGTTAGCCTACTGTGCATGTTTTTGAACTGTAGAAGGAAACTGGAGTACCCGGAGGAACCCACACAAGCATGGGGAGAACTCCATAGAGAAACACCTGAGACCGGGAATCAAACCAAGGCCTTCTTGCTCTGAGGTGGACGTGCTAACCACTGTGCCACAGTGCTGCCTCTGATAAAACAAATTTTCTTTCAAACACAATCCAACAAGATGGACTATAGAAAGAAGGAAAACCCCTGGAAGCAGTGTGATATTCTGGGATGATGTTCTACTGGGAAACCTTGTGTCCTAGAGTTCATGTGGATAATACCTTGACATGTGGGGGCACATACTGACGTAATCGTTAGCACTCTCATATCACAACAATTTATAAGTGGCGTAAACTGTTGTGGTGGCCCTGACTATCTAACTATCGGCCAGATCTACTAAGGTCCCAATTTGCGTGTACTAATTTTTGCATGAGGGGTGGAACCGCGGTTTGCGGGTGATTTACTAAGAATGATTGTATAAATGCCAACAAGTGCAAACGTGTTGGAGACACACCCATTTAAATGAGGGTTTTGCATGTTTCTTGTTTTGCACCATGGCGAGTTTGGAGCGCAAAATGAAATTCAACCTTACACAATTCGAAGTGTTGGTAGATGAAGCCAATAAACACTTAAATGATCCACAGCAAAGAAATCTGACCATCACACAAAGGAACGCTATATGGGAGAAAATCTGAAATCTGATAAAGTAAATGCTGTTGGTAAAACAATGCGATCAGTTGATGAAGAGTGAAAAGAAGACATCAAGACATCAGAAGAAGAACAAAAGAAAAATTAGGGTATAATAAAACGTC
The DNA here is from genome assembly GCA_030014195.1 of Neosilurus mollespiculum. Classification (NCBI taxonomy): domain Eukaryota; kingdom Metazoa; phylum Chordata; class Actinopteri; order Siluriformes; family Plotosidae; genus Neosilurus; species Neosilurus mollespiculum. Next base: position 9,179 of record JAQMYF010050245.1, on the reverse strand, counting down.
AGCAAATAAAAGGAACACTTTTCTCTGAGAAGATATTTATTTAATTAATGAAGAATGAATGAACCTCCTGTGGCAACATTTAACAGTCTTTCAAGTCAAATCCCCAGCAAAAACTTTTTTTTTTATATGTATATGTATATCTTCGTCAGAAGTCCAGCCACCTCCCTCAAATCCCCCCAAAGCTGCCGCCACCCCTGCAGAGCCTCTAACGGGTCCAGAGGACTTTGATCTGGAGCTTCAGCCCTTCAGACAGTTGCACAGAACATGCGTGCGCCGTCATCGTTGGCGGTCAGGCGCGACAGTCTCATATTTTTGGTGACTAAAGCAATTTCATTTGATAAAATGTTTTTTATGAATTTAGAAAGTGATTTCAATCATCTTTTTTCAATAAATGTTGATTTGCTTAACATTCCTCCAACAGCCCCAAAATATCAAGGCTGGATAGGTGGTATGTTTTATTGACTGTTTCCTCATTTACTCCAAAAAAGTTCACACGAGGGTGAAAAATGCGTCTCTGTGTCTTCATCGTTTCGTTACATTTACATTTTCTCCTCCCAGCACAATTGCGTGTAAACGCCCCATGTTGCATATTCATTGCGGAAAATGTACTAACTGGATGCAGACGCACTATTTTGCACTTTTGCAAGACGCACTCCTTAGTGCGCACGGTTAGAAAATCAGTTTGTACATTTTTTTGTGTGTGCAATGAGTTTGCACACGTTTTTATACACGCAAACCTTAAATAGATCCGGCCCTATGTGTACTAGGGGAAGCTCAAAAAAAATAATTATTCACCTAAACATTGTTGTGTGTGTATGTATATATATATATATATATAGGGAATTGGATAGTTCAAAATTCCAGTCAATTTTGGCTTCAATCTTCCGGCTTCTGCTAAAACACTGAAGATAAAAATTAATTAAACATTTCAGCATGGAAATGACCTGAAGCACACCTCCAAATAAAGAAGACTGAAGCTTTGGAATGGCCCAGCCAGGGCCCAAACCTGAATCCAAATAAAAATCTGTGGGGTGACCTGAAGAAGGCTGTGCACAGGAGATACCATTGTAATCAGACAAATTTGGAGCATTTTTGAAAGGAAGAGTGGGCAAAAATAGCTAAGTAAAGATGTGCCATGTTGAAAAGATCCTACCTAGAAAGACTCTTTAAGAAATTTTATTGATTGACAGTTGAATTGTACAGATGGAAAAAGTTCTGAAATGGTTTCTTTTGGTCTCATTTGTTTATATCACAAAAACCTGGCATTTTAACAGGTGTAAGCAGACTTATTATATCCACTGTATGTTGTAAAAAAAAATGTATGTATATTTGTTTATAAGAGTAAAGATTATAACATATGGTACAATAAGAACTGTTTGTAGAATAAATATTTGAAATGCAAATATGGAAAAAAAAGTACCATGGTTTACTTGCACAATTATACAATAATTTCTTTTCTACTTTAAATTATTTTGTTGCAGTACGTATTCAGGTCAACTGGAATTTGACTTCACGCAATACCCTAACGACATCCGGATCCCTATTGATGTGTATGAGCGCACCAAAGAGTCAAAAAAGCATCAACCTGACGGTGGCATATCAGTCCCTGAGAGTGAATATTCACTGCGGGTGAGAATTTTTTAGTGATCAAAAAAAAAAAAAAAAAGTTTCTGTCAACTGAATGAGAAATAGGAAAACCAAGTCATATCAACAGAAAGGCCAAAAAAAAGGAACCGGTGTGGTATTCATACAAGTGTGATATTCAATATGTATAAATCAGATCATGGAAATATCTGAATTGTATTGAATTGTAGATCCTCAACAACTCTTGGGTTGGTGAGAGAGATTTTGCGGTAAGCCTTGTATCAGACAGATTTTGTCTAAGTGAGATGTTTATGCATTCCATTCTTAACAGCTGTGATAAAGCTTACTATGAATGAACACTTGGTTTTCGTTTCTCAGAGATAGATAATTGCACTCTGGGTTAAAAAAATCTGTGGGTGTGGGTTTTGGCAAATTTATTTCAGTATTGAAAATGAACTATAAATAACATTTATTGTATGACAAAGAGGATATTGCTGAATATTTTCCAAGACCAAACATGGAGGGGCTGTTCAGCGATATCTACCAAGCCTGAGGCAAATAATTGTATAAATAGATTTTTCTGGTTTATTTTTATATTTTAATTAAGTCAAGCATTTTCTTAAGTTTGTAGGGGAGATAACTAACTCCTATGTACTGAGGGCGAGGTGGATGTTCCTGAATAGACTATTCAACATCCACTGAGCCTGAGATTCATAATTGGTTTAGTCTATACTACATGGGAACATGACAAAAATGCAAATGCTAAGCAGAAACAATGAAAAGCAAACTTAAACAAAATTCCTGAAGTTTATATTTACATAGTTTAGCCATAACACTGAGGCAGGTCAAGTGAGCTGTGAGTGGACAAAGGATCATGAAGATCTCTGAAGATGAACTTGTAGCCTTGAGATTGTTGATACTTTTCCACAATTTTGGTTCTCAAGTCCTTAGACAATTCTCTGCACCTCTTTCTCTTCTTCATGCTTAGCATGGCACACAACACAAAGGTTGAGTCAAAGTTTCTCCATTTTATCTGGCTTCAGGCATTTCTATATTGCCAGCACCTGTTGCTTGCCACAGGTGAGTTTAAACGAGCATTGCATATTGCCTTTTTTTCTGTCAATTTTTTGTGTAGTTCCAATGCACATAAAGAAAATAAACGTGTAAACCAAAACATTTGTAATTGCAACAATTTTCTGGGAGAAATGGTACATTTTCTGGGAAAATTTCAAGGGGGCCAACAGTTTTGGCCATGACTGTAACTAAAATAAGGAAATGAAAGTTCATGCTCTGTAAAAGTGCTTTAGTATATATTAGGGGAAACCCAAAGAAAAAAACAAATTAAATCTGGATTATTATGGTTTATTTTAACATTTCAAAGCATGATAATAGTGATGCAACTTGACCTGCCCCAACTGACTGTGATAAACTGTGGGGGTCAGTCATTTTGATTTAAGCATTAGTGTAATAATTTTTAATCCTGGGAGAGTGGACCAATAAGATTGTGTCATTCCTGTGTAATATAATATCTTTTTACCACTGACTGTGTACAGTGAATGGTCAAGTGTGTTTTTTTTTCTTTTCTTTTTTTTTGAGACAGGCATACTGCAGTATCCTGTACCTGAAGCCGAGAATGCAGATTATCATCCGAGGGCTGAAGGTGGAAACTCAGTTTGTTACTAAAAGTCTAGCAAAAGTTTTAGGGGACACATATAAACCTGCCTGTCTTGTATCCTCATACAAATAGAAAACCATGTGATCATTAAAAATGAAAATAAATACAATAAATAAATGTAATGACTCAAAACCTTGATTGAGATGATCCTTAAGATTTTGTCTTAGAAAAAAGGAATGACAATCACCTTTGGCTATAACACAATCACCAAGGAGCACTATGGCATCATGATGTACCATAAAAACCGACTAATCAAAGCCTATGAGCGTGTTGCCTGTCAGCGCAAGGTAAGGATCATAAAGTTTATATCATCTTTTCTTCATAATAATTTGCATACAGGAAAAGAATTGGATAGAGAATTAAGTATAAATATGCCGAGGGAGACAGGTATATTAAAATAAAAACAAAACTGTACATTAAAAAGCATGTAATTCTCCTGTTTTTGTTGTTGTTTTTTTCCTTGTATACTTCTATGAAATTTGAATATATTTACAAAAGATTATGCTCACCTGGAACCGAGGTTCCAGCATGAAAATGCTCTTGTTCACAATGCAAAATATATAAAAACATGATTTGGAATGGAACTCGAGTGGCTTGTAAAGAGCCCTGACCTCAATCCCAGGAAAAAAAAACAAAACTTTTGTATGAATTGGTAATTGCACCAAAGAGCTTCTCGCCCAACATTAGTGCTCAACATCAGTAATATTCTTATGACTTAAACTTCTAGATGGATTTAACCCATAAACATATTAGGGCCAGTCCTACTATCTATGTTTAAATTATTTAAAAATGATGGTGTCTATTTACTTCAAGGCTCAAGGGTTCAAGCCCCTGGACCACCAAGCTGCCACTTAATCCCACACGGGAAATTTACCTCTGCATTTAACCCATCCAAAGTGAGCACACACACACACTCAGAGCAGTCAGCAGTCACACTGCTGCGCCCAGAGCCCTTGAGCAAGGCCCTAACCCCGTGATTGCTCAGTTACATAATACTTATACATGTGAGTCACTCTGGATAAGGGTGTCTGCCAAATGCCATAAATATAAATGTAAAGATAATTGTGAATAGGCATTTATCCTCAAATATTTCACACTACTCATAGGCTTTTATTATTTCTGGGGGATTTTATAAATTTCCAATATTATTAATATTACAGTATTTATTGTGGTGTGTTGCCAGGCTAACAGCATAGGAGTTGGAGTTATTGGGGTGATTGAGTGTAACTACCTCAAACCAACTCACAACAAACAGGACTTTGACAATTCAGATGAATACAGGTGTGTTTGACATTTCCACACTTATCAGTTCATTATCAGTAAATGTGGGTTTATTAAAGTACTGTAAAAAATTACACTCATGTGTAACATTATATTCTGCATTATATGCTGTCTTTCTTCTGTGTGCTATCCAATGACTGAGACTTAAATCTAAATGGGTCTTAATAATTGCTGTCTTTATCTACATCCACCTTTAGCTGTCTGTGTGGTACCATTCAGGGGGGATCAGAAAGCCTGTCAAAGATAGAAAGAAAAAGAGGAAAGATAAATTATTGGATATTTGAACTATGGATAGAAAACAAGCCGGTGGAGGGACCACAAAGCTCTGGCCAATCTTCTGCTTGACTGCCCAGATTCAGGGTTTTCAAGCATAAGTTTGGCCAGAGCTCCACCGGCTTGTTTTCTATTCATTGTTCATCCTCATGCCATCATTTCCCAGATTAATGGCACACATACCCTTGGCGATCCACACATACCCTTGACGATTAACCAGGTGATGTTCTGCAAGGTCCCACACACCCATAGTGCTTTTGAGGGAGTCAGAATATACAGCAGTGTTAGATAAACTGTGTGATATGACCTATGCCTTCCATAACTTCATTAAAATTCTACTGTATCACAGTAGCCCGGATGAGACCAGTAGGGAGAGCACCTGTTCAATGCAGTGCACCGGTGAACCTTGTGAGACCAACACACTGTACCTGGTTTGTGATTTGTCCTTTCCTACTGGTTTGTCACTCTCAGCTAACTGTGGGCACGCACTGTGGGCACCTCATATAAGTATGAGGGTGAACAGAAAAGTTCTTAGTAATTCAGCTCACCAACAGGATGAGAGCTTCTATACCAAGGGGATCCAAGCACTGCATCACTGATGGAAAACTGTGTAGGCTGCAGGGGAGACTACATTGAAAAACAAACCACATTTGGTCACATTCAACCATTGCATCAACCTGTTTTTTTTGAGAGCAGTTCTGTTCATATATTTATGTATGGTGTAGTTAAGGATGCTATTTTGTGTCTTTGCAGGAGAACCATGCAGAATATAGGTTATAAGCTTGAGGACTATTGGAAAGAAGTCCGTTATAGACATCAGAAAAATCAGAATTGCACCCAACCTATTGAAGACAGTGTGTGAGTTTAAAAGTGAACTCACTCTTTCTCTCTCTCTCTCTCTCTCTCTCTCACACACACACACACACACACACACACACACACACACAATAAAACAAGTAAAATGCTTTTAGTATAGATTAGAAAAATAGCAATAGTAAAGTGCATATACATTTGGGATGATAATCTAGCAGTTCAGAGAGCTTTAGGGCATATCTAAACCAGTAAAAAAAATTGCAGGAGCTACTGGTTTTATTTGCACAATTGAGAGAGAGGTCAGTCAGTTATTAAATACAGCGAATCTTCAATAATGTATAGTACAGCTTCATTATAAGTCTTAAGTGCACACAAATCAGGTATCTAAGGTTTGTGAAATATGCCCTTGAACAAAAGCAACATGGATCACCAATAACTGCTTCGTTTTGGTCTGTGTCACTACTGGTTACATGGAATGTATTTATATTCATGGTGAAATCCTTCCATCTATTATCTGCACTGCTTATCTGTCAGGGTTACAGGGAAAGCTGGTGGTTCTTATTTTGGAAAAATGTTATATCCATGCAAACAGAAATAACTGTACAGAGACATGTCAAAAGTAAATAAACACCTCTCATTACAGAGTTTTATCTGTGAAACTTGTAAATATATATATTTCTATTTTAGATTACAGTATATAAATCCGTTATATCACCTAGCTATGCCGCGAACACCAGGAGTAAAAGAGTTGTCTGGTTTTCAAAGACGGTGTATTGTGTGTCAGTCTGAGGGTGGATTTAGCCAGCAACAGATTGCACAAAACCTTGGTATTCGTCTTGCCACAGTCAACAGAGTGATTGTACAATTCAGCAGCAAAGGCAAGGAATCAACAGCATCAGGTCTACAAATCAGGTTGAACTGGGTTCTCTGACAGGTGTCTTTGAACTTTCAAGTGGACTGTTGAAATTAATGTCTGTTGTAAAACAACAGAAACTCCAAGTGAGTCGGAGTACTGTTGTGAGGTATCTTCATCTACTTGGCTACTATATATACATACAGTACACTGTATTAAACCCACTAGGAAAATTATTGCCTCTGCATTTAACCAATCGAACGCATTCACACTTGTAGCAGTGAGCTGTCACACATTGGGGCGCCTGGAGAGTGGTTGGGGGTTAGGTGCCTTGCTCAAGGGCACTTCAGCCATGAAGGTGGAGGAAGGAATGGTGCAGTTCACACCCAGTGCACCCTTTTTTCTGCTGGTTCAAGAATCGAACCAGCGACCTTTAGGTCCCAAAGCCGCTTCTCTAACCATAAGGCCACGGCTGCCCCAGAGTATATGTAAATCTATGTATACATCTTTCAAAAATGATGGAGTCTATTTACTTTTAATAAGTCTCTGTAGAACACAGTTCTCCATGCACTTATGAAATGCCTAAAAAACACAAAATAATCTTCTTTCATGATTTAACCTTTACTGCTTTTTATTCTTAGACCTCAGAAGTTAATAAAGCTGTTTGTCGTTCATTTGTCCTATCTTCTGTCTGACCTTGCCAAAAAAAAAATAATAATAATAATTGCTGTGTTCACTTTTGGATTATTTTAAAGAGTTTGTGTGGACTTACAGGAAGCAGCCTGATCAAGTCTGGGTTCAGTGTGATGATTGTCTGAAGTGGCGAAAACTTCCAGATTGTATTGAAAAAAAAAAGCTCCCTAAAAAGTGGTTCTGTCACATGAACTCTGACCCTCAATTCAGGTGTGCTTGTGTATCCCTCCCTCTCTTTCTCTTTCTGTTTCCTTCTGTGTTTGTGTGTATGCTCTTACTCATGTAAGTATCTAAAATTTTCAGGAGTTGTACAGTTGCAGAAGAGTCTGAGGATTCTGCTGATGAACAACCCAAATACGAGAAAACCTACAAACAACAGTGAGCACTGAATCATGGCTTGGAATAAATAATTATTTTATGTATATTTCATTTGATGTTTAATATAATCTTGTTTATGTGTTTTCTAACAGTGAGAGAAATCAGTTTCTTGATGCAATAATCAGCCAGCAGGTAATCATGCTCCTTTAATGGTTTATCAGGAGGGTATTTTAGTGTAGAGATTCATTTTGTGGATAAGTTATATAGAGTTTGTGTCATGTATAAAAGAAAGACTGTTTTCATTATTGTAAGCTGTCTAAAGTATACTTATAAATTTTTCTGAATATAAGGGTTATACAGTTCTAACCTAACATTTCAAAGAGATTCCAGAGTTGGCAAACTAATGTGAAACAGAGGATGAGCATCTCAGCGTTTATTTATTTATTTATTTTTTGTATCAGTGTTAACATAGCTAATTGAATATCTGAAATTGGTTTGATTTAAAAAAAAAAAAAAGGAAAAAATAATACATTTAACCAATCCCTACAAACCACAATTTATGTCTTTTTCTAGATATAGAAGTAATTATGTGGGTTGCTGCACACTGCCTGAGAGAGTGATAACTTAGCGGTGCTGGCTTACTGATCTGAAGGTTGGGTATTCAAGCCCCACTATCACCAAGTTGTTACTGCTGTATCCCAGTGCAGCTAACTGGGTTATCAAAAGCCAACTGTGTCTCTCACTGTCTGTGGTGAGAGGCATGTAAAAGACCCATTGCTGTCGTTCGTAAAGAGTAAGCTGATTTGCTGTCAGCGTGTTTCTGCCCTGCAATGGCCTGGCGAGCTGTCCAGGGTGTACTCTGCCCTCGCCCAGAGTCGGCTGGGAAGGGCGCCAGCCTCCACACCACCCTAATTAGGAATAAGTGGTTCAGAAAATGAATGAATGAACGAATTAATGAATAAGTTATACCTTAGTTTTTCCATTTTTTTTTTTTTTTTATCAGATCTGGTTAATCAGTTACTCAATGAGAACTGCAGCTCTCAAAGAGCAAGATGCTGCTCTAATGCAGGAATCATATTTAAAAAAAAGAAAAAAAAAAAAAAACATCCTGCAGCACTTCCCATGCTTTCCAATCTCTGCAAATTTCAGAAACATCTCTGTTTATGCCATGACTTCAGCATAGTTATAACTAATTCTAAACCTCTATCTCTAGCTAGGTGCCGAAATTTGGCATGATTTAAGCACAAGTTGTAATAGAAATACTCATTCATTCACCTATTTGGCGAAAGCTTAATCCTACTAGAATTACAGGGAGTCTGGAGCGAAGCTAGAGTACATGCGGAACATATCCATAGCAGGGCCAACACACAGCCATTCTCGCTCATACTGAGGGGTCATTTGGGAGGGCATTTTTAACTGGAGGGAACCTGGAGTACCTTAAGGAAATCTATGCAAACACGGGAAGAACATGCAAACTTCACACAAAAATTTGCTCGCCAAGCATGAGTCTCGACCTTCTTGTTGTTAGACGGATTTGCTAACCACTACAACAATGACGAAAGAAATACATTCATTCATTCATTTTCTGATCCGCTTATTCCTAATTAGGGTTACGGGGAGGCTGGCGCCCATCTCAGCCGACTCTGGGCGAGGGCAGGGTACACCCTGGACAGCTCGCCAGGCCATCGC
>JAQMYF010050075.1:0-20021 GCA_030014195.1 Neosilurus mollespiculum | reverse complement strand
CATTTTGGATTGACCAAGAGCACTGTATAGTTGTACAATAACAATAAATCCTCAAAAATACAACTTGCCTAATAATTATGCACACAGTGTATGTGTATATATAATTATTTTTCTTTCTTCTTCTTTTTTCATTTATTTATTTCCCTTTCTTTCTTCTCTCTCTGTGACTGTGTATTCGTTACTTTGGTTGATGTTATGATATGTTTGTGATATGTCTCTTTGATTTGGTTATTATTTGAACTCTTGATTACTGTCAACTCTGTTTTTCTGTAAAAGCCGCAGGAAATTTGTTGGTATATTTATGTACAAATGTAGCAGTTTAATGTCTTGTGATAGTTTGGCTTGAAGGGTCGTTGCTTTATATCTATAGTGTTTTTGTCTCCTCTTTCTTCTTTTTATTTCCCCTTTTGCTTCTGTTTGCTGTCTTCTTTCTTTTTCTGTCCCCTTCAGTCAAGTCCAGCAGGACTACATAGATTCCATAACACAAATCCACAGTAAATAAATAAATGAATCAGATTATCAAGAGGAGCCTTATACCCATAAACCTCCCCTTGGAAAAGCAAATTTGTTCAGCACAACACAGCAGCCAGACTGCCATTCTGCTTGCTATGATGCTGGACAGGTTTTAAAAAGGAAAAAAAAAATAATAAAGTTTTCTCTGTCCCTTTAACAAGTTCTCTCTCTCTCCCTTTAACAAGTTCTCTCTGTCCCTTTAAAGAGTTCTCTCTCTCTCTGTCCCTTTAAAGAGTTCTCTCTGGTCATTGGAACATTGGCACGAAAGAATTTGCTCAGGATCTTGAAACAGAGTAAGTCTGGGAGCCATGCAAAGTGAAATAAAACACAAATCAGTTGCAGAGGAGAAGAGACACCATGACAAAGAGTGCCAGTACCACAATCCTAACATCAGCTGCTCCCACCTGCCCAAGTTGTGGCAGACTGTTCTGTGCTTAGTTAGGCTTTCTTGGCCATCTTCCTGAACACTATACATGAAATCAAGGGTGTTACTGGTCATCATCACTCATGATGGACGCAGAACAACACAAGCACACTTTATTTTACTTAAGTCACCCGAAAGCAATGTGAACGACTGAACTGCTGAGAAGCATGAAAGCTGTGATTAAATATTTATTTCTGAGCTTATTCAGTGTTCAGTACTATTCAGTACTGTGGTGGTTAAAACTGAATATGCATTATGGAAGAAGAAAAAAAAAAAGATTATACAGAATTCATGTTTCACCCTATACCATGATATAGTACCTAGATGCTAATTCACACAGGATATATGTTTTTTTCCTTGACATCACTCCCCCCTTGAGACTCTTTAGTCTCACATTCATTATGTACGCTTCTTAGACTTAGTCTCAGTTGTGGTTGTTTTTAATGTTAACATCACCCTTATTCTATAGTAACTTTATGGGTGAGGTACTTTTCACTTCCAAAGACGCCAAGCATTACTTTAAGCTGTCTTTGTCAGGAGAGGCCCTCTGGGCCTCTCATCACTACAGGGTTTGAACGACATCCATATTTCCCTAAGACTACTCTAAGGTCCATATGGTTTATATTTCCCTGATTGTTCTAAATTCCACATTAATTATTAATAAATTTTAACACGTATATCCCTTTCTTTTGTTACGCATTATTATGCCCCACTATATCCTTTTGTATTACTTTTCCCTATATTTCCACATCACTCTCCCCTGATAAAATAATAACAATATTACAGTAACAATATGCAATGCACCTACAGGCATATAGCTCCTCCTTAAGGTGAACCAGGAGTGGGCGAAAAACCCTCATGTGCCAATTGTGAGGGAAAATTCCCACTCTGCCCGCATGTTTTGTGTGACAGCGTAGTTTAGCCAGGGTCACCAAACACATATACATATGTACATATAGACATACACAAACATAGAACAAAGAAAAGAAAAGCATTAACTTAATGCCACCACCAGTGGTGGGTCTTATGAAGCTCATGAATCCATCCTGGTAACGGTACAGTAATCCTTTTCCGCAAGTGCAACTTTGCCCAGATATCTGGTTCTATCATGAGTCTTTGACCCCGGGCCGCAACAAGCATAGAGTCTTTAGGTCGCCACAGGTGCCAGCTGGCCTGTTGTGACTGTTTAAGTTCAGCAAGCTCTTTATGTTGGCATTTTGACTGAGTAGTCCACAAGACATAGTCACAGAATGAGACCGTCACCATCTGGACAAGTGTGGTCTGGCAACAAGCACGTTGCGGGTGATGAGACAACCATGTGCAGATGTCATCCCATAGTATTCCACTAGTGTCACTGATCAAAGAAGGTGAGAAGTATGCACAGTTAAAGAGAGACCTCGAGGCAGTGCAATCTGAATGACGTATGCTTGGACATGCCGAGTCTTGTCAACATATTAAAAGTTAGCCTTGTTGAATATCTTATGGATTGGATGCTCCAGTTCTATGTCACACATCCAGTCTGTGTCTGTGAAACAGGGATAGAAGATTCTCCACTGGACATGCAGACTCTTTTATGTCCAGGGTAATGTTGTCTCACTCATCACTGCGCATGAAGGACAGCCTTTGGGTGGTATGGTTGGGAAGAAGAATCCCTCTTTATCCCCCTGCATGTGTGCACACGGTTGAGTTTTCCACTTGTGGTGGCCATGCTTGCAGCTTAGACATTGAAGAGATTCGTCAGCACTCACGGAGGTTGCCATGGATCCTGCACACAACACTTAGGCACATATACATGTAGGGACACACAGACATAAAAAAAGCATAGGCCATGCAGCCAAGGATACAAGACAGGACACATACAAGATGAACATTATACAGTAAATGCGGGGAACGAATTATAATAGGCCAAGTCATCTATGATAATGTAGGGCGGATCTTGAGCCGAATTGCTAGTCTTTGGAGCTTCATTAATGTCTTTATCCAAGACTTCTATCATGGGGGTCAGGACACAGTCTTCATTGGTGGTTGATGTCATTTGTTTAACTGTTGCTTGGACGCATAGGCCTTTCACGGGTGGGAAGACACAGCATGCCACAACAGCTAGGATTGCTAAAATTATTCCCACTTGCATTGCCATTTTCATGAGCCATCCATCCCAGTTACCGAAAAAGCTGCTGAACCATTCTATGGAAAACAGGGTGAAGCCTGCATTTTGCTTCACCTCCTGACATAACGCACCCAGTTTTTGCATGGCTTCATAAAAGGCACCACCTGAAGCTGTATTGTTGGGAATATACGTGCAACAGTGTTCACCAAAGAGTTGACATCCTTCTCCTTCCTTTGCCCGCCTATTTTGCATAGTCATTGTACTAGTGGCCGTCAACTGTTCTCCTAATGCATGCATAGCATCATCCATATAGTTGATAAACCGTTGTTGATTGTAGTTTATTCCACATTCTTGTTTACAGTTATGAACACAAACAGTGATTCAAAGCCTGCAGCAATCTTGTCACGTGCTTTATATTCTTTGGGGATTCCTCGCGGTTGTCCTATACTGTCTATATACACACTAGAGTCCATTGTATTTGCCCTTTTAACCCTGTGAAAGTCATTTCCCAAGGTGTAGTCGCCCATATCTGATCCCCTTTTAAACATTCGAACTTCCGTTCCAATCATGACTCTGGTACACAATCCTGACCAATCTAATGGTAGTGCTTGTCTTAACCTCATGCCTCCACATAACCACCAAATGTCTATTAAGGGAACTGTCTGTCTTGTTAATACATGCGGTATTTTCTTATGCCATCCCATTATAGGCATAGTCTGATTCTGAATTTTTACTACTCCCTAGTAGGTGGTTTCAACTTGGTGGTTTGTGGCCACCTGTTAGCATTCCCACAACAATTTATTAAGGTCTGGATGAAGTTACCCACTCCAGCTTACAATATGCACCAGTATGGACACATGCTATCATTCGCTGGTTGCTTTATTTGAGTTTGTGCTGGGGCAAACGTGTCCCCAATTCGAAGATAATGCATTTCTGAACCCACCACTTTAGTTCTGTATACAGCCACATGGGCGTCTCGGAATGCTCTGCATGTGTTGGTGTTGTAGGGCAGCGAAACAATTTCCAGTTTCCAGAGTAAGCAATCTCCCGTCCATCCGGTCCAGTCATGTGTCGTGTATTTGGCCCATTGGTACCACTCATTGGCCTGGGCTTTTTTGCTACAGGTCAGTGTCCGGGTCTATTACTTCTTGTGCTACACCCAGTTCTTCAACCGTGTCTTTGTCTGTTTACCAATCCTGAAGACTTGGTATTACTGCTCCATTAATGTTCACTTCTAGTTGGGGAATTGATACTATTGTGATGTCCTTTGTAGCGTCGTTCCTTTTTAGTCTGACCTGTGCCCCGTCTCCTAATCCCTCAATCTTGTTCTGGAATCTTGTATATACTGACCAGGTTGCGGTTGTCCCTTGTGTTGTTGGATCTTGAAGGCAGGTAAAGCAGGATGTGTCAGCATGCTATTTCCATACGTCAGTCGCGTTAGCCTCCACGTATTCTTTTCTTGTCCATAGCTCTTTGGCATCTTTTGCCTCTGTTGTTTTGGCAGCCTGTTTTCGTGGATTCCACAATGGTTGTGGGACAATGAAAATAAGTCTCTGTTGCCTGATTAAAGGTTGGGGCCATCCGCGAGTATCGTTCTGTATACCTGCTGTCTCTACTTTGGCGGTTGGTTAGTGTCGGTGTGGGGTTAGAACAATTGACTTTCATGGTGGTTGTGGGATTGTCCTGTGTCAGGTTTTTAATGCTCGATTTATCTGGGTCGAAGGTTCCTGACATACCTTTCCCAATTATGATGATGGCTAATACACATCCTATAGCTAGAGCAATCAATAGAGTATATGGTATCTGGGGTGGTGACTGGTGGATCATGTTGGACTGATCTGACAGTACCTTCTGTTCTATCTTTTTAATCTTTATTCTTACTAGTCGTCAAAGTACCCTCTGGCCAGTGACAGATCCCAGGAGTCAGGATTGTTTATGTCAGCTAAATTAAGCGTACCGAATGGGTTGGGCTCTAATGGCTCTGATGCAGGTACATAACCCAATGTGCCCGGTTGGTTCTCATCTAGGGGTCCCCGTGGTGCTCTCTCAGAGAATTGGTATACTCTTTGTTCAAACTTAGGTGAGAGTGAGCGTTCCATGTCCACTATCTGCTCATGTGGCTCCTCTACTTGGGGTGTTGTTTTCTTTTTTTGCAGTTTTCCTTTTCTCCGTGTGTTATATGCAGGCATGTCTGGCTGGTCTATATCCTCCGGTTCGGTATTGTTGTTGGAGTGAGCAAGATGTACCAGCCATGGGCGTGTGTGCTGTCTTTTGTTTTCTTCACTAGAAGCCCTGCAGATGCACATGATATACCCCATATGCATAAGCTGAATCTGTGTTTATTGTGCATGTTTTTCCTTCGCCTAACTTACAGGCAGCTGTTAGTGCTTTTATTTCTGCCAATTGGGCAGAACATGGTTGTGGCACCGCCACTATCAATACTGTTTCGAACATTTTAGAATCCTCATTAAATTTGACTACTGCATATCCTGCGTTGTTTCCCTCATTAGCATGATAGCATGATCCATCCACAAAGATGTGTTGAGTGTTGGGCAGTGCTTCTGTTTCCAAATCTGCTCTAGCTTTTAGATACTTCTCTACTTTGGCAGTACACTCATGTGGTGCTCCCTCTTGTGGGAGCACTAATCTGTCTGCACGGTTTATTGTATGGCACTTTTCAAATGTCAATTCTGAGGTTGATAGAATAACATCATAGCCTGTTCATCAAGCATTAATTATTTTAAAATGTTGGCTAGTCAATAAGGCGTGTAGTGCATGCGATGTATATAGGGTTACTGGATGACCCATTGTGATTGACAATGCATTTTGGAAAGCATAAGCCACTGCTGCCAATCCTTGATAGCATGGTGGCATGCTCTTCTCCATGCTATCAAGCGCCATGCTATAGTATGCTATGGGTCTTTTTCCCATTCCCTTTTGTTCCTGTGCTAATACTGCCGAAACAAACCCTTTTCTTTTTGATACATACAAATGGAATGGTCTACCATAGTCTGGACATGCCAGTGCTTGTGCTGATGATAAGTCAGCTTTTAGCATATCAAATGCTGCTGTCGCATCTTCTGCTCATGTTAGTTTAGCACTTGATTTTGTTTGGTGTGCTGCTTTCACTATGTCTCTAAGGGGTTGTGTCTTTATAGCGAAGTCACAAATCCATGGTCTACTGAACCCTGCTAAACCCAAGAAAGATAGCATTTGTTGTATGGTTTGAGGCTTGGGGGCTTTGCAGATGGCTTCCATATGTTCTGGAGATATTTTTCGTGTAGTGCCTTTGAGCACTCTACCTAAATACTCTACCTTAGGTTGACAGAATTGTAACTTTTCCTTAGCTACTTTGTGACCGTTTTCCACCAGAACTTTCAGGACTGTCACAGAATCCTGCACACACTGCTCCTTGGTTTGGCTACAAACCAAAAGGTCATCCACATATTTGAGGAGCATTGATTTTATCTCCAAACTAGATAAGTCTAGAGCTAAGACTTGGTTAAAGACGGACAGACTTTCACAGTACCCTTGGGGAAGCCTGGTATATATATATTGTTGTCCCCCATAGGAGAATGCAAACAGGAATTGTGAGTCTGGATGTAACAGGACACTAAAGAATGCAGAACATAAATCAATAACAGTATACCACTTTGTTCCCTCTGGGATGTTAGACAACAGGGTGTGTGGGTCAGGAACCACTGTTTTTTTTTTTACTATCACTACTTTATTCATAGGTCGCAAATCATGGACTAGTCACTATTTGTCTGAATTTGGTTTTCTGACCGGAAAGATGGGAGTGTTGCATTGGCTCTGTGTTGGAATTAAAACCCCTGCTTCCATTAACTCCTCAATTGTTGATTTTATTCCAGTTATTGCTTCTTTAGACAATGGATATTGTTTCTGGTACGGCAAATGTGCCCCTGGTTTAAGTTGTATTTTAACTAATCCTGCTGACTTTACCAATCCTACATCTTTTGGATATTTAATCAATAGATGATCTGGTACCTGTGCTAGCGCGTCCCTCCCTTTCTTCCTCTGTAAGTTCTTGATTTTCTGCCCACTGGGGTAGTTGTTTGGATTTGCTTTCTTCTATCCTTACCTCCCTTGTCCTACTTATTAGAACTGTTTGTGGTTTTACCTCATCTACTGCTGCCTGCTTTATCCTTTATCCTAAACTTCCTGGCCTATCTGTGTCCACTGTCTAACCTGACTTGCTTCTTTCACCACTGGCCCTAACTCTTTCGACTTAACATTCTGCCCAATCAGCAAGGAAACGTGAAGAGCGGCATCTTCGACTTAATACCAGTAGTTGAGCTGTGGTGGTAGTTCAACCACACTAGTGACCCCTTGGGGTCCTATTATGATACTTGTTGTTTTTAGTACATACATAATTGGGGCTACCAATTCGTCCCACAAGGCTTCATATTCTTCATTCAGCCCTTTCTCATCATACATCATTGTGCAGTGTCATGGTTCTTGGCTTGGCTGGCAATCAGGTCTCATTTTGGTCAGCCAAGGTTTCCATTTCTCATACAGATTTCTTACTCCGTTAGGCGAGTCCTCCAGTTCCAGCCAGTGTACTCTGTCCATTTCACTTTTCTCCAGTTTTGTTTCCATCATGAGACATTGTTGGGTTAGTCATTCTGGAAGCTCTATTCATACTCTTGTTTCTCCACAGTGTATTTTGGCTCCCATTTTGCAGAGTACATCTCTTCCAAGCAAGTTGCTGGGGTGTCTTGTGCATATAGTAGCAGTGCTTGGACGGTCACCCCTTGAATCTCTATCTGTTGTGGCTCAGTTAATCGCAAAGTCTGTGTTTTCCCTAAGAAGCCTACTGTTTTTACTGCTTTGCTAGAGAGGTGGAGCTTTGAGCCTTCCCTTCCTATAGTTGTATAGGTGGCACCAGTGTCGATTGGACTAGGATGGTAGGTTCTTGATCTGGGTGCAATGAGATGACGTACTGCACCAGCTCCCCCTCTGGCTTCTCTGGGCCTCTTCACATGTTCTCCGGGAGAGGCCCCATAGGGCCTGTTCCTGGGTTAAATGGTCCGTGGGGTGGTTGGTTAGGTCCCATCCATGGTCCCGTCCAGGTCCCTTGACCTTGCCATCCTTGGTTTTGAGGAGGGTTAGTTCTTTGGGGTTGTCCTACTTGCTGGTACATGTGTGGACAATCTCACTTCATATGACTTGGATCTTGGCATATCCAGCATCCTCCTCCTCTTCCTCCTTGGATCATTGGAGCTCTTCCTCTTGGGGCTTGCTGCCAGGATCCTCCTCCACGACCTCTTCCTCGCCCTTGGTTCCATACTCGGTTCTGAAGTGGGTATTCATGGACAGGGGGGTACATTGGCATAGGTGGTGCGGTGTAATATGCTGGTTGTGTTTGTTGGTGTGGATATGTTGGCATAGATTGTACCATGGTTGTTGGTTGTGGCATTGAAGGAGCTGGCTGGGCCATCGGCTGTGCTGTTGTTTGTGCTACCATTACAGCTGCTTGTTTTGCTGTATTCTTTTATTCTTTCTTTCTTTCTGTGCTTTCTTGCTTATTGAGAGCTAGTTCACTCAGTTGAGCTTTATGAAGTTGTACCATCAGGTCTTCAGCTGTTTTTTCATCTCCTTTTCCTTGTGTCTGTGTCACTCCACACAGTGTATCACATTGGCTTCAAATGAGGCCCATGGCATTGTGTTCAGTTCCACTATATCTGCTAGCTTATCTTGGGCTTCTTTTGGGAGAGCATTCTTTATCATTATATGGAATAGTGACTGGGTGATTGGTGTCTCGTCCCATGCACTTCCCATCTCTTCTCTCCATGCCCTTTGTTGAATTAGGATAAACTCCACCACATTCTGGTTTCCCCCCATTGTTATCTTCTTCGCCTTCCCAGGGTCCGCCCTGGTTGGGTATGCATCTCTCAGTGCTTGCCATAGTTGGTTCCTGTAGGTGTTAATTGTTCTTGAGTCATATGTCTGGGTGTCAGCTGCTAATATTAGGCCAGCATTTGTGAATATCTCAGTCATATTTGCCTTCCCTAACGTTTGTGACCATATGGCTTTAATGTCTCCAGTAGCCAACACTTGTCCCATTGTTTGTTCTTCAAACCTTGTGATACATCTTTGTGCTCCTTCACAAATGCATGGCAGGCTGCTAATTAGTCCTGTAAAGTCCATGAATGACCAAGGGACATAAGCTATATCATTGCCTTTTACCATTACTGGGTACTGTGAGATGGGGGCTGGTACATCCAGCTATATCTGGTTCTTGACTATCCCCAGATTTTCCTCATCGTCATCATCGTCGTCATTGTGTTCTCTCTCCTCCTTCCATTCTTCTGGACCTCGTAGTATCCCTTTTCTTCATTCCATCTCACTGCCTTGGAGCATAGTATCATGGTACTGCATGATGCCCTTTTTCCCTCCTTTTTTCTTCCTTGTAGCCTGTTATCTCCTTTCCCTTGTTTCCTGGGGGTTTTGTCCATTGCGTGCTCTAGTGCAACCCACATTTCCTGTACCTGCTTGTCGAGTATGTCTATCTCACTACTAGTGGCTTCAAGTATTCTTCGTGCACTCTCTGCATTATCATTTAGCCCTTGACTCATTTCATGTATTTTCTGCTGCCACTGTCTTCTCCCCCTTCCCTCCAGTTCCATCTTCAGCTGTATCTCATTCAGTTCTCTTTTTGTTTGGCTCAGTTCACCTCTTGCCTTTAGATTTGATATGGTTTCCAGCTGGCTTGCAGTTTGGAGGATCTCTTCCATTTGCATCACAATGTTCATTGCATCCAGTTGTTTGTGAAGTTGCGCCTTCGGCGATGGGGTCAGCTGCACCATTCCTTCCATGTGGTATTCTCCCTCACCCACTTCCTTTAGATCCCTTGCAGCTCCTGCTCGCTTGGTCACAGTGCTCTTCCAACTCGTCGTATCCTCTTGGCAGTTGGCTCTTCTCTATTACTTCTTCAATTCTTGGGGTGCTGGTGTGGTGCAGATGCACCTTTCTCATCATACTTTTTTCTACTCTCAGGTTTCTCTGCATCCCTGTAATTTCACTGCAAGACCTGTTTTTTTCAGATAACACTTGCCAACACTCTGCCTCCCTTGATACATCTTCCTCGTATCTTTGCAGGTTTTTCATTGTCCCCCTCTGCCATTTTGCCTTTATTTTCATATAAACTGTATATCACCCTTCCATTGAACACTGCTATTCCTGTCTCCCCATTCTCTGGTGGTTTGGGTATCACCTTACCTTGGAAATGTCCCTCCACTATTTTTAGGTTTACTTCTTGTGCCTTTCCATCTTGTAAGAAGAGTGGGTATATTCCTGCGATGCATGGATTGGGCACATCTTTATACGGGGGTGGCTTTCCCTGCTCATCAAGTTCCTGTGCTGGTGGGCTGATGGCTTTTCTCTTTCCCTGTCCTCTTTCAACTTTCTTTGTAACTCTCCCTCTTTCAAAACCATTCCACTATCTTTTTCTTTTTATCTGTCTTTTCACCCTTCTCCCTTTTCATTTCTCCCCAACTTTCTATACTTTGCTTCATTTTTTCACACTTCTCTACATTAAATGTCCCTGCTATCGGCCATTGCAACTCTCCTCATGTCTGGTTATTCCATTTCCTTATATATTTTTCAATATCTTTCTTTGCCTCATTATGTTTTAGCATCACCACCCCTGCAGGTGTGGTTGGTAGTTCCTCCTTACTCATCACATGCCCCTGTCTAGCTCTATACCCAGTACTTCTACGATCTAGGGATGGAAAAGCTGTGTCGCCTGGTTGATATATTCAAGACAATTGTGCAAAAATTCTTTTTACTGTTACTGCCGGTAGCAGTGGGTTTCCTCCACTGTGATCCGCTAGTGCATTTATTCTGTCAACCACTATTGATGTCGCTCAACCTCTTTTCCACAGCACCCACCTGGGTTCAACTGTGACAGTGACTTTTAACCCTGAGCAATATCCCCTTTATAATTGTCTTTCCCACACTAGCTCTACCTCAGGCTCATCATCCTCTGTGTGGGTATCAGGTATATATTCGAACACTGATAATGTTACACACGCAATTTGTGGATCAGGTTGTTTTATTAACTTTTTCAATATTGGACCTAATAGGTTGGGTTTCCAGAGAGCTTGGAGTTTATCCTCCCAATGTATATCAGGGAATTGGTGTTTTAATTCCTCTAACCCTTTCCACTCTGTCAACTGCCACAATTTATACTTAATCTGTCTTTCTGTCTGATATGATTCTTCACCCTTCTCGTTTCTACTAAACCATTCACTCCAAAAATGAGTTCTAATTCCTTTTGTCTCTTCTAGTAACTTTTTCTCTGCACCAGTCAACCAAGCTATCATATCATTATTTTTTCTTAGTTATTATGCTATTATCTTTATAAGTTTAGTTTCTCTCCTCTGCCTGTGTATTTTAGTTTGCTGCTGGTTCACAGATACTCTCTCTCCTGTGTGTGGGTGTGTACGAGGTTAACTATTTACTGCGATATCTGTGTGTGACGGGCTTTTTCTCCCCTCCATGTGAGATGTTGAGTGTGTGTTCCCTTTGCTTTATGCTGGCGGGCTTCCAAATCCCCTGTGTGAAGAAGACTATGTATGTGCATATCTATTATACTGTATATTCGCCTCCGCTTGTGTGCACCTGTGTGTGTTCGTGTGGGTGTGGCTCACCCCCTCCTCTCTTGCTCTCTCTCACCTCAACTATTTCTCACAATAGCTCAGTCTCTTTTCCCATTCACTCAATCTTTTTTCTACTTTGCTTCTTGATATTACCAAACTTATATATTTAATTTCACAATTCTTCTACATAGTGCATGATGTTCTCAGCTAGCCAGACAACATCTGGTTCACACATTCACATCAACATTTATCACAACAGCTTTATAACAACATACCGAGAATTCACAAAATACACAGTGCTTTCAATAACACACCTCGGGTCCAACCCTGCCCTTGTCCGTGGCAGTGACTCACTGATACCAAGTAGCACCTGTCCAAAACTATACATCTGGACAGGAATTTTCCCATACTTTCTTAACCTTTTGCGAGTACCACCTGTCCAAAACTATACACATGGACAGGAATTTTCCCTGTACTCTATTATCCCTTAAACACTAGTCTGCCCGTTCTAATCTGATTTATTTAAACTCAATACTGGTGCTTTCCACCCTTTAGTTCTTTTTACCGTAAAGCCAACTCCTCCGCCCTTGCTTGGGCTACAGAACTCAGGTGTCTGCTTACCTTCATTACTTTTGATGTTCCACGGTCTGCGACTTTGTAGAGTTCAGAGTCCAAGCTCAGGTTTTGGATTCTTGTCAGCCTCTCTATGTGAAAATCCTGTTCGTGACACCAATAATATGTTGGAACTCAGAGCCCCTTCTGAGTGGACATATGCCGGGTGAAAGCAAAGTCTCCCTCAGCACCTGGTTATTTCTTAATGCATGCTAAATAGTTCAACAATTACTAAAATACTTAAGTCAATAAAAATCACAATCCAATCAAATGAGAAGGAGCAAAAAACAATACCTTGTTTATTTAAAAGGTAGCAGTCTATCACAACAAAGACTCAAAGAGCAGCTGGCCTTCAAGGACTGATCAGAAGTCAGCATCCAATTCAGAATCAGCAAATTCCCTCGGGGCTTCTTTACTTTAGGAGGCAGCCCTTTTTGTACACCTGCCCAATGTTTTTCCAATTATGTTCATATTTTTATCTTATCCTTTTCCCACATGGTGTTTTCAGTTCCCATTATCTTTTCATATTTTTCTTTATGCTCCCATGTAATCTAACTATGTCCTTGGCATAATCTCAATTCTTTATGTCCCCACTTATTCTCTGTTTTAATTTCCCCTTTTTTCGAGCTGTTTCATAAAAACTCTGTTTTAATTTCCCCTTATTTTTGAGCTGATTTGGGCGTTTTATAAAAAACAATTCACCTTCTATATAAGTGCCATTTCATATTTTCTCTACATTTGGACTTCTCCTGTGAACTGACCAGATGTCCCGACCTTGTTGTGTTCTGCGTCTTATCTTCTACCAACCCATCTGTCCTTTTTTATGAGTGAGTATTTTCTTCTCTTTTACCATCCTTCTATGTAGTTTTGCCTGTAAGCAAACATGATTATCTAGCTATGCTCTATTAGAGAGCTTCGTATTCATATTTGTTCTAGATTTATGGTTGCCATGGCTCTGTGTGTACCATGTTGCTGTGGTTTTAATTTAATCAAACCTGCTCAGTTTTATACTGATTTATTATTTTTTTTGGTTGCTGTTGTTCATTGTGAGATATTTATGCATGGCCAAACAGCCTTGCTGATAAGTCAAATGGGGTGTTCAGATGCTCCTGTAGGAGGGAGTTTTTGTCTGACCAAGAGGCCTTGCTGATAAAACACAGATGCAGAAAGACACTCAAGATTACATATTTCTCAGGGGAAAATTACACATGCAGTGTATCTGACATCAGGTCCTAACAAAACAGTCTTTAAATCAATCTAGGTCATAAGACACATAAGCTCATCCACTAAATAATCATGGTCTTATAATCCTGTATTAGTATATTTTTCCCTTCAGTAACTAGGTTTTTGTTAAAATTTTATGCCCAAGTCTCTTCATTTATTTTCCCTTATCTCACAGTTCTATCAGCCCATCGCTTTTGTTCCAGACTGAGGAGATTTGCTCGTCGCCGCTATCACTCGGCCCGTGTTGGTGCCAATCCTGGTCTTCTGGATTTTCTGGAGTTTCTAACTGTAATTTGATCCCCTCCTAACTTTTCTGGGGTTCATCCCAGACCCTCTCTTCCTGCTCCTCAACCTCCAGTTGTCACCCGTGATCAAGCTACTCAAACTCCACCTGCCACTCAGGATCAGTCTACCCAGGTGTATTATTGGGATTTTTCCCCACGGCCAAGTGTCTTCTCAAATACCCCAGGAGAGTCTTCTCCGGAGTACCCTGGTTCTCTAAGTTATTCACCAACGTCCCCCGTGGGGCCCTCCTTCTTTGATGCACTTCTAATCCCCACAATTCCTTTCGACAGACTGGCTGATCTGTGACTTTAAACAAATTTACAGTTACAATGTTTTTGTCTCTAAGTGTGGTTATTTTTCTGGTACACACAGGTCCATGTGTCAATTACGATTGAACATCAAACTACATAATTAATGCATTACTAACTGCAATTTCTACATTTTAATCAGTTAAAGAATAGTATCATATTGTAGTGTTAAATCAGGTAGACTATATTACCATAAGTGCTAATTAAAAACGTTACATAGTACCATAAGGTTAGATTATATAGAATACATGTTTCATCCTATACCATGATATAGTACCTAGATGCTAATTCACACAGGATACATGTTTTTTTCCTCGACATTGGTTTTACCAGAGCTGTTGAAGGGCTTCATAGCAAAGGGGGTGAATATATGTGCACATTTTCAGATTTTAACTTTTAAAAAGTTTTAAAAAGAAACCCATCTTCATTTGGGTATAACCAGATAAAAATACAAACCATGTACCAGAAACTTCATTATAGTTTAACATGAAGTCTAGTTGGTTATTGGCTAACTGTGATGGTAATTGTAGTCCTAAATAATTCTAGTAAAAGAGTTGATTTCACAAGCAGTAAAAAGACATCTTCACAGTTTCAAAGTGTATATTTAGGACCATATGGATCATCATTAGTAAGAGTAAGGGGCTTCTAAGATGAGATCTCCAACCAGTAGTAGCACATCAGTATGGATCACAGGATTCAGAAAGTAGAAGGATCACGATCCCTGGTATCTCCGAAGTAGCATGTGTACCTCAACAAAAAGAGACACATAGAAAGTGTGTGAGAGAGAGAGTGAAAGATAGAGAGAAAGAAAGTTGTTAGGTATGCTCATAACAGTGTAATGATTAAAAAAATAAATAAAAATAGTTTATTAGTGCTAAGTGCAAGCAGAGACTCTGGCATGACTGACTATGACAGCATAACTAAAAAGAGAGAACCAGAAGGAAAACAGACATAAGGGAACCCTGGAGCTTGAGGCAATCAGCCACTCGACTGTTGATGGACCTGGGTGAGCATGTAAGAGTGCGGAAGTGACAGCATCCAAACAACACTTTACCAGAATTCTCTAAGACCTCAGCTCTGCTCTTTTACCTAATAAAAGGCTATTAACAAAATGCTTGACTAAACAAGTTTTTAGCCTAGTCTTAAAAACAGAGACTGTGTATGTGTCCCAAACATTACATGGAAGGTTGGCCCATAACTGTGGGGCTTAGAGTAAGTGTGGTCCATAACTGTGGGGGTAAGCGAAAGCTCTGCCCCTGCAGTAGTCTTCATTATTTGAGGCATCTTTAAGCAGCCTGCACCTTTTGACCTATGTGGGTGTGGTGGATCATAACCAACAAGAAGTTCGCTAAGATAATGTGGGCCATAACCATTCTGTGCTTTATAGGTTAAAAGTACTACTCTATATTCAGTGCAAAATTTTACTAATAGCCAGTGCAGTGTAGATAAGATACGGGTGATGTGATCACATCTTCTGGTCCTAGGAAGGACTTTTGCTGAGCATTCTAGACTAACCAGAGCTTGTTTGTGCACCTATTAGAACAGCAGACAGTAACACATTACATTAATCTAATCTTGAGGTAACAAAAGCATGAACAAGTTTTTCCATGTCGGTGGATAGTGATGTCATACTTCTTATTTTAGTAATATTCCACCTGGTGGTGCACATGTGAAATTTTTGGTATGTAGGTTCTAGGAAGCATTTTTAGTCTAATCTATAAATTTGACTTGATTCTCTTGAATGCAAATGGTGAATTTTAAACATTATATCTGTTAGCCTAATTAGGCTCACCCACTTTAAGCAATAACAACACCTTTGAAGTGGTGAGCACAGGGGTGGCCCTTGATTGTGCCCACAAAGTTCCGTACAAATCAGATGTCTTACTCTTGAGATATGGAATTGTCATACTTATAGCAGCCCCTATTTATCACTACTCACTGTTATGAGTCAGAAGCAGTAGATCACAACTCCAGGAATATAAATTCACTCAATTTATTATTAAACAATAGTAACAAGAAAAGTGACAATGGGTTAGATACACTTACAGCGAGCACTCAGAATTTACACCCAAAAGTCCTGCTTTGCTCCGGAATTCCACAATAGGTTCACAGTCCAAATGACCGAATATTTCCGTGTGGGAATGAAAATCCAGTCTTTTTAGGCCAAAACAGTTTGAGTTTTGTTTCCACTTTTGATAAAGTCTAATGTGAGCAAGAAGGAAATCCAATATAACTATTGAGTACCTGTATATAACACCTGAGTACCTGTCCTCTGCCCAGGGCTCCAGAAAATCCAAAAGGAGATCCAGGAATAGGGGTTGCCATGCTGGTATGCAGATTAGGCTGAGACGGCTTTCCCAGATGGGTATTCTTAAGCTACACTACAGAAAATGCCCCTGACATCTGTAACCAGTTCTGCTCCAGAACGCTGAGGTAGAGTTGGGAGCTCTACCTGGGCCAGGGGCCCACCAGTGAGATTGCACAGCTGTCAACAGTTTGTGCCGGTCCTGTCAGGACATGGACTGGCTGCCTGGCGAAACTGGAGATGGCACGATGGTTCCAGGTGCCTGCTGTCAATCCTTCTACAATCAGCTGATTGTCAAGCTGACACATCATTGCCAAATCATATTTACCTTTCAATGCCCGCTCAATATCAAACAAGTCACTCTTTTTGAACAATTTTTTACTATTTGGAAAATGGATTTCATTTTCCTGACAGAAAAGTGGCAGAGGGAAAATGACTTTGTTGACCTGAACAAACTTTGTCCCGCTGGCTACTCTGTCAGTGGGACTACTCGGCTGGGTCGCCGAGGGGCAGGACTTGCTGCAGTGTATTGAGACACATTCACATGCAGAAGGATCCCAAAGTTTTCCCCATTTGAGTCTCATTTGATTAAGATTGCTTATTTTATTGTGTGTTAATTTACCGCCCTCCTGGTCCTAAAGGTAACTTTATTTATGATGTTACTGATTTTTATCCTCCATTATTAAACTGGAGAAGGTTTTAATTATTGGGTATTTTAACATTCATGTGGTTAACATCTCATGTGAAATGGCTATGGATCTTTTATCTGTTACTGACTCTTTTGGTTTTACCCAGCATATTTCTGGGCTCACACACAGTAATGGCAACACTTTTGACTTGGTTTTCTCACTAAGCTTAGACATCTTGCACATTGAAGATATACTTGTGAGTGGTCACTACTGCATCTTTTTCAGCATTAAATTTTCTACAGAACCTTCTCCCCTGAAAACTATGGCACAAAGACGAATAGTCAATCAGGACACCATTGATCTTTTGCATTATTTGATCCATGTTCAGAAGCGGGGAGAAATGACACTCATGCTTTTGCTCAGTCTTAATAACCACTGCTTAAATATTCTGGATTAAGTGAGACCTATCAAAAATAATATCACCTCTCAAAAAAAAACTCTTACTCTTGGAAGACTGAACATATCATTTTAAGAAGATACTGTCGTAAGGTGGAATGTCTTTGGAAATCAACTAAATTGGAAGTACATAGGTTTCAACTAAAGGAACGCAGAACTTTAAATGGTGTCATAAAAAGTGCTACAACTGAATATTTCTCTCAGCTCATATCCTTCAACAGGAAAAAATCTAAAGTCCTGTTTGACACCATTAGCTCCATTGTTTGTCTGACTGTCCCCCAAATTCCAGTGTTTTCTTAGGTTGATAATAAAGCCTTACTTAATTTCTTTGTTGATATTAGACACGTCAGGGCAAACATTTCTCCCTTAAATCTGTAAAACTCTGCCTGTGACCTTTCTTCCCCTAATAGTTGGTCAACATTCATGCCTGTGACACTGCACGAAGTGACTGCTCTGCTTGGCAAAATGAAAGTTTCTTCCTGACCAAATGATATTTTGCTTACAGTACTACCTAAAAAAGTATTTGTTATTCTTGGACCATGTCTGACAGACCTCTTTAATATATCACTTCTGATGGGAGTGGTTTCCAGCTCATTTAAAACAGCGGTGGTTGAATGAATCATTAAGAAACCTAAACTTGATCCAACAAACCCTATAAACTATAGACCAATTTCAAAACTTCCATTCCTGTAAAAGATTTTGGAGAAAATTTTAGCAGAGCAGCTCACTGCGAAAAACCATATTTTAGATAAATATCAGTCAGGTTTCCGCACAATGCATTTAACAGAAACTGCATTACTTGGGGTATCAAGTGACATTATGATGGCAGCTGACTCTGGACATAACACAGTTGTGCTTTTATTTTTATTTTTTTATGTGCTAAGATTCTGACTAATAGACTTTGAGGTGTGGTTGGGCTTTAAGGTGTGGTTTTAAAATGGTTCTCCTCCTACCTCTCTGAATGAAGTTTTAGTGTTTATGCAAATCAGTTTCTATCTAAATCAACACAGCTCACCTTCGGGGTACCTCAGGGTTCTGTCTTGGGCCCAATACTCTTTCTCTTATATCTGCTCCCTTCACGACAGATACTTAGTAAGTACAATGAGGTATCATACCACTTTTATCCAACTGTCTGTTCTTTTAAGCCCTTTGAGCTTCACAAATTATCTCCCTTGACCACCTGCTTGTCTACTATCAATCACTGGCTAAGGGATAATTACTTACAGCTAAACTCTGAGGAAAAAAAAGCTTTAATTATTGCTCTTAACAGTGTCATTCCCTAAATAAAACAGTACATAGGTCCTTTAGCTTCTTCTGTCCAGCCCTATGTGCGAAACCTAGGTGTAATTTTTGATACAGCAATGTCTTTAGTGCATTTTAAACTTAAAACTGTTTCTTTCATCACTGCAATATTTCTAAATTGAAACCCCTTGTGCCAAGGATGAATTGGAGATAATTATTCGTGGTTTTATATCCTCGCATCTGGACTATTGTCTTTTTACCTGTTTAAATAAAAAAAGACCTTGACCGCATTCAGGTTGTCCAAAACACTGCTGCAAGGCTGTTAACAGGAACATGCAAACAGGCCCATATCAGTTTGTTGGGTGCAGGATGTTTAGTAAATCTCCCTCCATCATTAGCGATAACTTTATTTGTGAAAGGTGTGCACTAGTTAGCTCTCTGACAGAGAAGATTGTAGCATTAGAGGTGAACATCCAGACTGTAGAGAGGGCTAGTGAGAGTGAGAGTAGCATTGTTCCTGCAGCAGGAAGTCTGGGTGCCTTAGGCGGAGATAGTAACCCCACCCCTCTGGCATCAGAGCCCTCGCAGCGGGGGCGAGTGGGTGACAACTCGGCGGCATACTCGCAAAGCCAAAGCTAACACTGAGGCTCGCCCATGGGAACATCACGCGTCTGCGCCTCACGTGTTGAACAGGTTTGCTGAACTGCTGGATGTTCAAGTAGCGTTCCGAAAATAAAGTGGGTTTTATAGATAATTGGAGTACTTTTGAGGGTAAACCTGGCCTGATAGGGCGGGACAGTATTCATCCCACTCGGGAAGGTGCCGCTCGAATTTCTTGCATCATAGCACATAGTCTAAGAACAGGACTAATTAGTCAGTGACTATCCAGAGCCAAGGCTAGAGAGCAGACAAACAGGCTAATTCGAGCATCTGCTAGCTGCACAGAGTTGTCACTCAAGGTCAAGTTCAATGCTATAGAAACTGTGTCTGTTCCTGCAAACTAAACAAAAATGTAAAAACACTCAGAGAGTCTGTTTTAGTAATCTTATTAACATACATTTAAATCATACCGAATCTACAGCCAGCAGCTTTGTCCTAAAGATAGGACTGTTAAATGTTAGATCTCTTGCGTCTAAAGCATTTATTTTTAATGAAATCATTACTGATCCGGAGTTTAGTATAATGTGTTTAACAGAAACATGGATAAAACGCAAAGAGTATGTAGCATTAAATGAAGCGAGTCCTCCCGGATACAGTTATATACACCAACCTCGTCTAACTGGCAGAGGAGG
>JAQMYF010050045.1:0-20024 GCA_030014195.1 Neosilurus mollespiculum | reverse complement strand
ATTTTGAGACTATGGACTCATTTGGAGCAACTAATAACTGGTAGCTTGTTCCACAGGCAAGGTATGCTGTGAGCAAAATTCCATCCCCGCATACACAAGTTATAGTTACTAATATAGTAGCTCAAATACACTGTCTGCCAGTAACAGACACAATCTGATGCATGAAAGGATTCACCCAATCCTCACAGAATAATCTGCAACAAAATTACAATATCTGGATGCATCATGCAGGTTGGGTTTATTTTGTATGAATGTTTATTGTTTAATACACACAATCGTACACTACTCTGTACTACAGTCATTTATAGGAGTAAATTAGTTAATATTATTTACCAATATAGTAAATTATACATAAGTGGTTAATAACTCAATAACAGTATTTAAGAGAAGCAGGCCTTTTAAAATAATAATACATTTTATTTGTGGGAGCCTTTCTTGACACTCAAGGTCACCTTACAAGATAAAACACAAGAACAAGAACACATCAATTAATACACTCATAAATAAAAAGATGCATAAAACATGATCAGAAGCAGTATGACATATTACAGTGAGTATGCCAGTTTGAACAGATGTGTTTTGAGTTTATATTTGAATAGTTGTATTGAATCAGAGTTACGGAGGTCAGGGGGGAGTGAGTTCCAGAGTTGTGGAGCAGAGTAGCTGAAAGCTCTGCTCCCCATGGTAACAAGTGAAAGGTGGGACAGTGAGGTGGACGGAGGGGGAGGATCTGTAGGAGTGGACTGGTATGGAGACATGGAGGAGATCAGAAAGGTAGGGAGGAGCAAAATGGATAGCCTTGTAGGTGAATAGTAGGATTTTGTAGTGGATGCGGTGGGTGACGGGGAGCCAGTAAAGCTGCTGCAGGACAGGGGTGATGTGATGGGTGGATGGGGTTCTTGGGATGACCCGGGCTGCAGCGTTCTGAACCAGTTGAAGTTTATGAAGTGTTTTTTGGGGAAGACTGAACAGAAAGGAGTTGCAGTTAGCAAGACGGGAAATGACAAGACTGTGGACAAGTATGGCAGGAGTGTGAGGGGTGAGGGAGGGACGGAGGCGGTTGATCTTGCGAAGATGAAAATATGCTGACCGGGTTATATTATTGATGTGTGATGTAAAAGACATAGTGCTGTCGAGGATGACACCCAGACTCTTTACCTGAGGGGAGGGGGAAATGGAAGAGTCATCAACGGGAATGCAAAAAGATTTGGAGAGATTGGATTTTGGTGTCTATTAATAACATTTCTGTTTTGCTACTGTTTAATTTAATTTAATAGCTATAAGTTTAATAAATTTGAGGTCTTAAGAAATGCATATAATGAAATCCTCTGTACATATTTTGAATAGGAAATACTAGCATGCCAATGAATGTCAAGGCAGAGCTTATGTCACACGCAGAAATTGGAATTTCTCAAAACAAAGTAGGGGCTCTGGTGGCAGGAAATTTAAAATTATGCAATGGAGTCATATTTCCACAAAGTGTTTGGACACATTTTACTAAAAATAATGCAAGTCATGGTTTAGTGGTCTTAAGGTGATATTTAGACACTGGGACTTTAATGCTAGCAAGAAAAATGCAACCTTGGCTTAGTGTTTTTGTCACTGCCAACACAATATCAAAAGAAGAACACTGTGTTTGTTTGTTTATTTATTTATTTATTTAATATTATTATTTTTTTTTTTAAATTTTGATATAATGTAATAATCCTGCAAGGGGAATTATTGCCTCTGCATTTAACACATCCAAAGTGGGCACACACACATAAACAGTGAGCACACACACTCAGAGCAGTGGGCTGCCATGCACTGGGGCACCTGGAGAGCAGTTGGTGGCAAGGTAATGGCTTGCTTCCTACCTGGAAGGTCGCTAATATCAGGTTACATGGAGGGGATCCACATATTCTCCACACAGATTCTCCACTGGTCTTCCCAAGGGCTCAGTTCTTTGTTGACTTCTGTTTTCCCTTTATACTAGGTCCCTCAGTGATGTCATATCCTCACGTGGGTTCTCATACCACTGCTATGCAGATGACACTCAACTTGTTCACTCTTTTCCTCCCTCAGACAGTGATGTTTCTGCCCAGATCTCTGCATGTCTGCCAAGAAGTAAGACTGAACTGTTCTTCATCCCAGCTGACTCATCCCTATGTCAAGATCTTGCAATCTCCCTGGACAAATCTGTGATCTCTTCTTCAGTCACTGCATGAAGCCTTGGAGTAACCATGGACAATCACCTGTCCTTCCCTTTTCATATCACTAATCTTTCTTAATCATGTTGATTTCTCCTGTTTAAGATCTGAAGGATTCATTCATTTGTAGGACCACTCAGATGTTGTTCAATCCCTTGTCATCTCAAGGCAAGACTACTGCAATTTACTCCTTGCAGGTCTGCCTTTGAGCGCAATTCGTCCTCTGCAACTGATCCAGAATGTAGCTGCATGGCTTATTTTCAAACTTCCCAAATTTTACCACACCACTCCACTGCTGTGATCTCTCTTGGCTGCTTGTAGCTACTCGCATTAGATTCAAAAGACTAATGCTTGCCTACAAAGCCAAAAAAAAAAAAAAAACCCTTATCTCTCAATTATCACTGCATTGCACATTTTCTCAGATCCTCTAGCACTGCTAGACTGGTCCCTCCTTCTACCAAGGGACAGGGGAAAAATGCATCTAAACTCTTCTCTGGTCTGGCTCGAAGGTGGTCTGGATGTCTGGACAGTCGAGTCACTGGGTGTCTTCAAACGACGGCTGAAAAGTTTTTTCTGCAGACTTAGATTAGCACTACCTTTTACACACACACACACACACACACAAACAAACAAACAAATAAATAAATAAATAAACACCCACACGCACAACAACTACTCACTGAATTTGAATGGTATACTTAATCTGTGTCCTGATGAACCAGTATAAGAATATATTCACTGATAGTGACTTTAAAGCACTTCTGTAAGTCACTCTGGATAAGAGCATCTGCTAAATGCTATAAACGTAAGAAAAAGCTTACATATGATAAAACTCATTTTTGTCAGTTCCAGAGTGCCCAAAAAAACCTCAGCTTCAGTTCAAATTGCTAAGTTCAACTCTATAATTACATTTTTATTGCCAGGAGACTTAATGAATAAATAAATTGTTACAGATTTCAGCATTAAAAAAAGAAAAGAAAGGAAAAATTCTAATGAAACAGTTCAACTTAAAGAAAACTTAATCCTTAAAGATTTATGCTTTATTATTCTTAAAAATCCCTTCTTTTGATATTCATTCTTAAATCCTACCTAAACCTACATTGTCTCTACATCCACACCTTAAAACCTTAATTGTGTGATGTCTCGTCAGATTTGTTGGGGTTTGTTGGGTCTGTCTGTCATTTGTGCCGTTGTAACAGTAAGATCTGGCCCCTGACATGGACCCAGTGGACAGAGACACGGTCAGTCATGCTCTGACTCCAGAGGACCAAAAGATCCAAATTCACGAGACCCAGCTCAACACCGTAGCCACGGGGGTACAGCAACTTACACAATGCCAGGATCATTTCCAGCAGGAGGTGGTGACCCAGGTGAATCAGCTCAACTCACAGCTACAGCAAATTTGCACTCACATGGAACAACTGGCTTCACTCCCACCAACCACGCTGGCGTCTCCACCACCAGCCGCGACCACGCCACCAGAAACATGCATGCCCAGACCCGTTCGCTTGGCCCCACCTGAGAAATATTCCGGAGAATCCGGTGAGTGCCGCTCATTTCTTGTTCAATGTGATTTACATTTCAAGAATGATCCAGCTGCCTTCTCATTGGAATAGGCCCAGGTGGCCTTCATGATCTCCCACCTGATGGTAAGAGTGGCGGCGTGGGCTACAGCGGAATGGACTCGAGGAGTGGCGGTATGTCAAAGCAACCAACAATTTGTACAAGCACTTACCCGCCTGTTTGATCACTTTTCCCCAGCTCGCGAAGCTTCCAGGGCCTTGCTTGGGTTACGGCAGAAATCCAAAAGGGTGATAGATTATGCCATAGAGTTCCACACGCTGGCTGCCGACAGTGGCTGGAATTCCCCGTCCATCAAAGATGCCTTCATCCACGGGCTCAATGACGAGATCAAGGACCAGCTTGCCCCACACGAGACCCCAGCTGAGTTCGAGGATCTGGTATCCTGGCAATAAGAATCGCTAACTGGCTTCAGGAGAACAACGCTGAGCGGGGGCCCTCTCCATGTCAGGAGGAGCTCATGCAGTTGGGACACGCCAAGCTGGACCTGAAAGAACGCAGACGCCATTTGAGAGGGGGTGCATGCTTTTATTGTGGACAAGTGGGTCATCGTGTGGGTTCATGCCCAGCAAAAAGATCTGCCTCTACGGGCTTGAGGAGGGTGCTGGTGAGCCAAGATAGATCCAGGCACTCTCCCCGCCGAACACTGACTACAGTCATGCTGTTAATTAATGGTAAAACAATTCCTATGCAGGCATTCATTGACTCAGGGGCTGATGAGAGTTTAATGAATCGTTCATTGGCCAAAAGATTGACAATCAAGAATGAACCCCTCTTTCAGCCCGTCTCCGCCCAATCTCTAGATAACAAACTTTTAAGCAGTTACCCACAGGACTGAAACACTCACCATGACTATTAGCGAATCTCACACTGAACCCATTTTCTTTCACTTATTCAGCTGCACACACCATCCATTAATATTAGGGTTTCCATGGTTGAAAACTCACAACCCTTACATAATCTGGGAGACTGGGAAGATTAAGAGCTGGGATCCTGCCTGTAGTTTGTCCTGTCTTGTCTTGTCCTCTTCTGTTCGCAGATCCTCGGAAACGAAGTCTGACCTGAATCCGGTACCGCCCCTCAGCGACTATCCTGACCTTTCAAGAGTCCCATCATGCTACCACGACCTAAGGAAAGTCTTCAACAAGACCAAAGCCATGTCCCTCCCTTCTCATCGGCCTTGGGACTGCTCAATAGACCTTTTGCGGGGAGCTCTCATTCCCAAAGTAAGATTGTATGCCATCTCTGGTCCCGAGAGGAAGGCCATGGATGACTACATGGAAGCCTCGCTGCGAGCCAGCATCATTCACTCATCTTCATCACCAGCTGGAGTGGGCTTCGTTTTTGTGGGGAAAAAAGATGGCTTGCTCCGGCCGTGTATAGACTATAGCGCTCTGAATGACATCACCATAAAGAACCAGTACCCGCTTCCACTCATTTCCACTGCCTTCGAGCTGCTCCAACAGGCCCAAGTCTTCACCAAGTTGGACCTGCGGAACGCATACCTTCTGGTCAGGATCCGTGAGGGAGATGGATGGAAGACTGGATTTAACACTCCCACGGGCCACTATGAGTACCTCGTCATGCACTTCGGACTGACCAATGCCCCAGCCATCTTCCAGGGCTTCAGTTTGAGTACTTAAATTACTTCATCTTTGTATATTTGGATGACATTCTTATTTTCTCCCCTGATCTTGCCACCCACCAGTGTCACGTCCGTCAGGTCTTGAGTCGCCTATGGGAAAACAAGCTGTTTGTGAATGCAGAGAAGTGTGAATTCCACACCTCCTCAGTCTCTAATTGGCTGCCTCTCACATTACAAAAGAAAGTGCAGCAATTTCTGGGGTTTGCTAACTTTTACAGAAAGTTCATCTGCAATTTCAGTGCCATGGGAGCACCGCTACATGCACTAATGTCTCCTAAAGTCACATTTCAGTGAGGTCCAGAGGCTAAGAGAGCTTTCCAAAGACTAAAAAACCTGTTCACCATAGCACCGGTCCTGAAGATGCTGGACCACAAGCTTCAGTTCATTGTGGAGGTGGATGCCTCCAATGAAGGTGTGGGGGCCATTCTATCTTAGCGATCCCCCAAAGATAACAGAATTCACCCATATGCCTTTCTCTCTCGCAAGTTATCTCCAGCAGAGAGGAACTATGACGTAGGGGATCAGAAGCTTTTGGCCATTAAGTGTCCTTGGAGGAATGGAGACATTGGCTGGAGGGGTGGAACAACCTTTCCTAGTGTGGACGGACCACAAGAATCTGGAGTACCTCAAGTCAGCCAAGAGATTAAATTCATGGCAAGCAAGGTGGGCTCTTTTTTTTTAGTCGGTTTTGATTCACCCTCTCCTACAGGCCGGGAACTCAGAACACCAAACCTGACGCTCTGTCACACCTGTATGAACCAGAACCAGCTGCCAAGGAACTGGAGCCTATCCTACCACCCAACCGTGTGGTAGGAGCAGTTTCCTGGCAAATAGAAAATGATGTGTAACCAGCGTGTCAGGGTGTACCCACTCCAGAGGGCTGACCTTGCAACTGATTATTCATACCAGAAGCATTGCACTCTCAGGTTATCCACTGGGCACACACATTGTTGCTAACATGTCATCCTGGTGTCAAGAGAACTGTGTTCTTGAACACATTGTTTGTTTAATAATTGACAGTTCACAACATTCTAACATGGCTAAGATGGTTCCTAGTGCCATCTTTTTACTTGCTTCCAGCTAACCATCCCCATGCACTACACTTTCCTCGAGTAATTCTTACATGTTTATTTCCAGTGTCTCTCTATAGTTATTATCTAGGGCTGTGATCTTTCACATGTACAAACAACAATCATCCTCAAATAACACACACTCCATTATATGAAACCCCTTTTATCAATCGAAAATCTTTTTGTAATTCCATTTGTAAATCTATCTGCTTCCACTCCAACTACAGTATGGTAAAATTCAGAAACCTTTGCTGGTTGCACCAAATATACTTAGTTCCCATATTTTTTTTTTTGGAATGGTTACATTCTGAAATCTTTTCACTATTTTCTGCTGTGACAGTAAGGGCGTGATTGAGTACCCTCTGCAATTAGACAGGGAGTCAGACTAAGCCAACAGAAAACATGATGATGATGAGTTTCACCTGTTGATAATTACTAGTTCTGTTTAGGTGTGTTATTTGGGTGCTTGCAGATGGAGAGAGGCTGGTGACCAGGCTAGTAACCAATTTACTTTTCGGCCACTACTGTCCGTGTTAAGGTTATACAGAGGGAAAAGGATCCACATGCAGACAGGAGAGGTGAAGAGCACAATATTTAATAGATTGGCAGACAATCCAAAATGGCAGGCAAACTCATGGTCAAAAAACATGCAAAGGTCAGAGATATCCAAGAAGTCAAAAACAGAGGAAGAGGTATCCAAAAAAAATTACAAAAGTTAACAAGAATGATCAAGGAACAGGCAAGGTCAAAAACTACTATATATAGAGATCTATATAAACGCTGGAAAGGCACAGGAGAAAACTCTGGCACAATCTGGCAATGCTTGTGGGGAAATTCAGGGCTTATACACAGACAAGTGAGGCAGGCAATGAGACACAGGTGAGCCCAATAATGAGTGTGTGGAAAGCCAAAGGGGAAAAACAAAAGCACATAATACTAGAACACAAAGTTAACTAGCAGGAGTACTAACAGTCCGCCTGTCTCTGACTCTTCAGTACTGATAACCTAAAAACTGTGACACCCCCCCTACATAGGATTAAGGATTAAGTAGGAAATTTGACATACTGAGATATTCCTTAGCTCCAGTCCATAAAATGGCTCAGGAGTTATAGGATTGGGTTCCATCCATCTGTCCATCACAGTTTAGTTTCCGGACATTTACTTGCCACGTGCTGAAGCTGGGGCTTTCAAACGTGCTATACTTGTTCTATATTGGTATATTATAAAATGGTCCTTTCGGTGGTATTGACTGTGGCCTATTTTATATTCATTCAATTTTATAATTTAATATGCTTCAAAATGGTATGGTACACGATTATAGCATGAAAATTGACTGGGTTACGTCACTTTGTATGTCGATTATCAGGAAATGCTACGTTTGCGAAAATAGCAATTTGATTTTTGATTTTGATTTACTGTATTAATCCCACAAGGGAAATTACTGCTTCTGCATTTAACCCATCCAAAGTGAGCACACACACGTAAACAGTGAACACACACACTTGGAGCAGTGGGCTGCCACACAGTTGGGCACGCTGAGATAGGCACCAGCCTCTCCATGACTCCTGTAGGATTAAGCAGTTTGGCAAATGACTCAGTGGGTAGATTTAACAGTTCTTAAAGTAAAGCCATTTTGTAAGTATCAACTAGTTTGTGTCAAGTTAGCCTCTGCGTCAAGTTTAAACAAACTCGGAGCAGTGGGCTGCCACACACATCGGGGCGCCCGGAGAGCAGTTGGGGGTTTGGTGCCTTGCCCAAGGGCACTTTAGTCATGAATGTGGAGGAGGGGAAGGTGCAGCTCACTACCCCACCACCATACATGTTTCTTTCTGGTTTGGAACTTGAACCAGTGACCTTCCTTCCCAAAGTTGCTACTCTAACAATTATCCGCATTTGAAACGAATTTGGCTCTTGACCAATCAGCACGACTGTACTAGCATCTTACTGGCAACAGAGTTCTTTTAACACCAAGTCTGTATAATCTTCCACATGACAAAGTTCAAACATCCATAAACACAAGCGTTTTAGCATGGATAGATTGTGTTTATGGATGTTTGAACTTTGTCATGTAAAAGATTCTCCTCTGAAGGATCAGATTAGATTAGATTAGATTAAATTTTATTAACAGAGTAACGAAATGCAGATTAGCATCTAATCAGAATTTTATTAACAGAGTAACGAAATACAGATTAGCATCTAATCAGAAGTGCAGAGAGCAGCAAATTCAATAAATACAGTATATGTATTATCTACATTTAGGAGCAGTTATGTACAGATGCAGATAAGAGCAGTGTAAAAAGTGGAAATAAATTAGCATTAATTTACAGAAGAGTAATATACTGGTAGATTTACAGATTTTCTATATTACTATAGAGAAGAGCAAATATACAGATGAAATATGGACACATATGCTATATATATATATATATATATATATATATATATATATATATATATATATGTGAGGACATCTCTTCTTGAGGCGAAGACATCTTTTCTTGTTGACATCCTCAGTAGCAGGAAGTGGAGTCCCTGTGATGGGTTGAGTGGTTTTCACCACTTGCTGCAGTGCCTTGCGGTCAATGACAGAGCAATTTCCATATCAGACTGTGACACAGTTGGTCAGGATGCTCTCTTTTACATAGCGGTAGAAGTTACCCAGGATGTCAGCAGACAGGTGGTTCTTCTACAGTGTCCTAAGAGAAGATCTTGACCAGGCTGGAGGTGTTGGTTAACTAGGACAGGTTCTCTGAGATGTGGGTTCCCAGGAATTTGAAGCTGGAGACAAATTTAACAGCCATTCTGTTGATATGGATAGGGTCATGAGTGTATAACTTTTCCTTCCTGAAGTCCACAATCCTTGGTTTTGCTGGTGTTCAGGAGCAGGTTATTGTCAGAGCACCATGCAGGTAGGTGCTTTACCTCTGCCCTGTAGTCAGACTCACCATTGTCTCTGATGAGTCCGATCACCGTGGTGTCATCTGCAAAATTTATGATGGAGTTGTATACATACATATATACATTCATACATAGGCCTGCAGTTATGGGTCAAAAGGGAGTAGAGGAACACGCTGAGCACACAGCCCTGAGGTGCGCCAGTGTTGAGTGTGGTGGTGGTGGAGCAGTTGTGGCCTGACCTAACATACTGGGGTTTATTGGTCAGAAAGTCCATGATCCAGTAGCAGAGGGAGGTATTGATTCCAAGGTCCTCAAATTGTGTGATTACCTTGGAGGGCATGACTGTGTTGAATGCTGAGCTGAAGTCAACAAACAGCATTCTTGCATATGTGTCCAGGTGTGAGAGTACACCATACAGTGCTGTGGATACAGCATCCTCTGTACTCTTGTTCCTTCAGGAGGGATGTATTTTTAGCAATAACACATTTTTGTCCAGGTACACCATTTTCAACTTATTTTGGCTCCTATACAAAACACTACCTTGCGACTTTATCCGTATTTTGCTGGAGCGGGTCACATATATATTTACTGCTTTCTCAAGCTCTCTAAGACAGTTATGCCATCTTCTGTAATCACCATATGTTCTGCTGGATTAACTCTTGTACACATGTGTATAATGAGCTCTGGGGCAGATAAAATACCCTTTTTGTCATGCATTTGTCTTGTGGCCTAAAGTGACAGCAGAGGCATTTTTTTTCTGCAGCATAGGCAGTGGTAGCTAGATCCTGGTAGCACGGTGGCATTCCCCCATTTTATTTCTTTTCCCATTCAGATTGATATATACTTTATTAATCCCAAAGAGAAATTCACAGTTTCCACCAGTATATACAGTAAACAGCACAAACTTATGCTATAAAAACAAACTTAAGTTAGATGCAAATATCGTAAACATAAAAAATGTAAAGAATTTAGTGTAGACAAAGTAAAATCAGTATAAGAATTGTAGTTATATAAGTGGGTATCTAACTGTGGGTAAATAACATAAAGTAGACACACAAAAAAGAGTATAAGAATAGTATGTAATACTGTTATGGTGTTAGTGTTTCACCCCCTTGCTGGAGTTACCGACTCTACGCTAAAATATGCAATAACTTGTTGGTCATCACTAGTGTATAGCATGTACATACCCTTTTTTTGTCTGGCACAAAAAATTACAAGGTTTTGAATAGGATTTTTCAGTGTAGGGTCTGTGATCATATCTGTTTTAGCCTTCCTTTTAACCTCCCCTTTTAGGACCTTTTTGCATTGTGGGGCTACAATTAAAACAAAATCACATATTCACTGTCAACTGTATCTGGCAATTTAAAAAATTGATAACATATCAGCTACCTGCTATGTTTCCAGTTGTGGTGCCATTTTACATGCCCTTTTACCTTTGTATTTTCTGTATATTCTGTTGTTCAAACTTGACGCAGAGGCTAACTTGATACAAACTATTTGATACTTACAAAATGGCTTTACTTTTAGAACTGGTAAATTTACTCACTGAGTCATTGGCCAAACTGTTTAATCCTACAGCGGTCATGGGGAGGCTGGTGTCTATTTCAGCTGACACTGGCTGAAGGCAGGGTATACTGGCTTATCAGACCATCGCAGGGCAACTCACACACAACCATTCATACTCACACCTAGTGTCAAATTTTAGAGGCAGCCATAGCCTAATGGTTAGAAAAGCCACTTTTGTCATGAGGGTTGCCTGAGGTGGAACCCATCAACCACCACCAGAATAGCCGTGTTACCTTCAGAGGGTGGTAATCCGGTGATGAAGCCAAGAGAAATATGGGACCATGGCCTTTGGGGAATCGGCAGGGGATGAAACAGGCCCTGGGGACGCAAGGAGTGGTTCTTATTGCACACACATGTCGAGCAAGTGGCTACGAAGGTCTTGACATCCTTGGCTGGCCACCAGAACTGCCGTTGGAGGAAATCCAGTGTCCTGGATGACCCCGGGTGAGCCAACAGCTGAGAGGAGTGCCCCCACTGCAGGACTCAAGACCGGGCCGCTTTGGGAACATAGAGTAGTTTAGAGGGTCTCCTTCTGGGGTCAGGATCCTCTCGCTGTGCTCGCTGGACCTCAGCTACAATTCCCCACCACACAGGAGCCACAATTTTGAAGCGTGGAAGGACAGACTCCGAGACCTCCTCTTGGATCTCGGGCTGGAACTGGTGGGACAGGTCATTGGGCTTAATGTTCTTGGACCTTAAGTAATTTAAAGGCTACCTCTGCCTCGGGAGTCTAGGAGAACGGGGAGAACTTGTGAGTCAGAGCAGAGATAGGGGCTGCCACAGTGCTGAAGCCCCGGATGAACCTCCTGTAAAAATTTGCATACCCCAGGAATCTCTGCTCCTCCTTGATGGAAGTTAAGGTAGGCCAGTCGTGGATCGCCTTTGTCTTGATGGAGTCCATCTGGACACTACCTGGCTTGATGATAAACTCTAGAAAAAAGACCTCAGACACATGGAAGGCACACTTCTCAGGTTGGACAAATAGGTTATTTCTGAGGAGGCAGAGTAGAACCTGTCTGACATGTTGGATATGTTCATTCATGGTTTTAGAAAATATGAGAATATCGTCCAAATAGACAAAAACAAACCTGTTGAGCATGTCCCGCAGCACGTCGTTTATCAGGGCCTGGAATACAGCAGGGGCATTGGTAAATCCAAAAGGCATAACCTGGTACTCATAGTGGCCAGTCGGAGTGTTGAAAGCCATCTTCCACTCATCACCCTCCTTGATCCTGACAAGGTGGTAGGCATTCTGCAGATCCAACTTGGAGAATACGGAGGCACCCTGCAGATGCTCAAAAGCAGAGGACATTAAGGGTAAGGGGTACCGGTTCCTGATGGTTATACTATTGAGCCCATGGTAGTCTATGCAGGGATGCAGTCCTCCATCCTTCTTCCCAACAAAAAAGAATCTGGCCCCTGCAGGAGAGGATGATGGACGAATGAATCCAGAGGCCAAGGCTTCCTTAATGTAGGTATCCATGGCGTCCTGTTTAGGAGCAGACAGTGAGAAGATTCTTCCTCTGGGGGGCATGGAACCAGGTTGCAGGTCGATAGCACAATCATAAGGCCGATGGGGGGGCAACACCATGGCCCGTCGCTTACTGAAAACCTCCTTGAGGTTCAAGTACTTGGCTGGGACTAGGGATAGGTCAGGAGGCTCAGGAGAATTAGAGGACTGAAGTGGTGGACTTGGGGAGAGGACAGACCCCGAGCTCCAATCCAAATGGAGGTTATGCTTCGTCAACCAGGGGAAGCCCAAGACTACAGGGAACTCAGGAGAAACGATTAAATGAAAGAAAATCTCCTCCACATGGTCCTCGATTCTCAAGCGGAGAGGGGCAGTTGTCTGGGAAACTTGACCACTCCCCAATGGTCTTCCATCAAGGGCAGTCACACACAAGGGAACGTCGAGCGAGGCAGTGGGCAGCAAGAGTCTCTTGGCAAGGGACAGATTCATGAAGTTTCCCGCAGCACCAGAATCTAAAAAGGCCTGGAGAGGGTGATGTTGATGGCCACCGGAAATAATGATAGGCTAGAGGAAGCCAGAGGACGAGAATCCAGGAGATGCACTTACCCTTGTCACAGCCCTCCTGTAGCTGAATGGGGTCTGGCTTTTCCCTCTAGCTCAGGACAGGAGTCACAGAAATGACCCGGCTTGCCACAGTACAGGCAG
This sequence comes from Neosilurus mollespiculum, assembly GCA_030014195.1. NCBI lineage: Eukaryota > Metazoa > Chordata > Actinopteri > Siluriformes > Plotosidae > Neosilurus > Neosilurus mollespiculum. The sequence continues at coordinate 6,899 of JAQMYF010050045.1, read as the reverse complement.
CAGTGCTTCCTCATGTGTCGACTTCGCTCCACCTTGGATAGACGAGTTCCACCCAGCTGCATGGGTTCAGGGTCCTCGGAAGGGGGTTGGATGATGAGGCTGGCACCTCCTGAGGATTGTGTAGGCCTCCACCTCTCTTTGGTCTTGTCTCGGTCGCGCTCCCGAAGTCGGTTATCCAGCCGAATTACCTGGGCTATTAGGGTTTCCAGGTCCTCTCCCTGCTCCCCGTAGGCGAAGAGATCCTTAAGGGTGTCGGATAGGCCATTGTAGAATGTGGTGATGAGAGCCTCTGAGTCCCAGCCGCTCTCTGCTGCCAGGATTCTGAACCGGATGGCGTAATCCACTGCTGGTTGAATTCCTTGGCAAAGTTGGAGAAGGAGTTTGGCTGCTTCACGACCTGTGGCCGATTGGTCGAAAACCCGTTGCATTTCCCTGGAGAATGCTTGGAAGGTCTCAAAAGAGGGGCTTCTCTGTTCCCACAGAGCAGTTGCCCAGGCCAGGGCTCGGCCGGTTAGGAGGGTTATGATGTACGCCACCCGGGAGCGCTCGGATGGAAACAAGGAGGTTGTAGCTCAAATGTCAGTTCACACTGGTTTAGGAAGCCACAACACCCCCTGGGATTACCATCATACCTCTGGGGTGTTGGCAACCTGGGCTCTTGAAATTGGCCTGGAGGTGGCACTGGTGAGGTGCGAGGAATGCTGCCGAGGTGGTCGTTGCCGGACTTGGTCGTTGCCGGTCCTGAGGCCATGCTCTGCTATGCTCTGCAGGGTCCGAAGGATTTCTTCAAACAACCTCTCATGTTTAGCCAACATCTTCCCCTGTGCACTGAGAGTACCTTCATGTCTTTGCAGCCCCATTTCCTGGCTGGAAATGGCAGTAGCTAGAATGTCTAAGGGGCTGGGGGTTACTGGGGGTTCCTCTGCTGTGTCCGATACTTGGCTGGGTTCTTCTGTCATGAGGGTTGCCTGAGGTGGCCCTTGAACCTGGGTCCCCCGCACACTGAATCAAGTAGTGCCCCACTGGGCTATGGAGAAGGACACAATTGCATAGGTACAGACACAGAAGCAAGGGGTAGAGTAATTCCAGGTATTTATTCAGCAGAAAAAAAGTCAAAAAACTTGGCAGTCTCAAAAAAGGTCCACAAAAAAAAAAATTCTCAGGGAACAAAATCAGTCACTGAGTGACTTAACCAAGAAAAGTTATTTCTGAGTCCAAAAAAAAAAAAAAGCAAGGCTCCAACTGGACAAAAAACAAAACAAAACAAACAACAAAAAAATAACAGAAAATCATAGGAACAAAAAGTATTCACTGTAAGAACCCAAAAAGGCTGGAAGGCAAAAATACTAACACAAAAAATAAAAAAAAACTAAAACACAACCAATACCAGATAATCCAGAGAGAAGACTCAGGGGAGTTCACACATAGAGACCAGAGAACCCAGCAAAAACAGAGCATGGACAGGGCACTTGAATACACCGGCATAACAAGGCCCAGGTGATAGCAATGGTAACAGATTGGGACAGAGGTGACATGCAACATGGCAACATCTGGTGGTGGAGATGGGTAACAACGCCCCAAAAGCTCTGACAGCTTTGGGATGGAAAGGTCGCTGGTTTGATTCCTGAACGAGCAGGAAAAATGTGTGACAGTGAGGGAGTGAGCTGCACCTTCCCTTCCTTCACCTTCATGACTGAAGTGCCCTTGAGCAAGGCACCTGAACCCCAACTGCTCTCCAGGTGCACCGATGTGTGTGGCAGCCCACTGCTCCGAGTGTGTGTGCTCACTGTTTACGTGTGTATGTGCTCACTTTGGATGAGTTAAATGCAGAGGCAATACTTTCCGCTGTGGGATTAATACAGTTTAGCAAAAAAAAAAAAAAAGAAACAGTTAGCACGTTAGCCTAATGTGCGTGTCTTTGGTAATGTGGGCTCAAACTGAAGTACCTGGATGAAACCCACACAAGCATGGGGAGAATATGCAAACCACTCAGAAACGCCTGAGCCTGGTAATCAAATCAAGGACTTTCTTGCTGTGAGCCAGACATGCTAACCGCCACGCCACCATGCCTTACTTTTCAGCTTATCAGAATGTGGATAGAATTATTTATAAAGAAATAACATCAAACCCTAATTAAACAAGGGGCAAAATACACTGAATTCCTAGTGCATCTTTAATGGAGATATAATCATATCTTAAGATTGAATAGACCTGATGTAATTTAGTGTAATGGTAGAATTAATTTATATAACAGTCCATTAATTGACAATTAAGGGATTTAGGCTCAATATAGATAGATTTCCCCATGTACAGTTCAAACCACTTAGAAATACTCAGCTGGGGATATTGGGGGTTTTTATGACCATATATGAGAAGTCAGAGAGTCCTTAAAGAGCAACTGTGTGGCACCAGTGGCAAGGAAAAATACATAAGGAAAAAGCCTTGAGAAGAACCAGATTCAAACTTGAAACCCATCAACATGACATCAGATAAAAATTAATTAAACATGACATCGAGCAGGTTATCTTATAACTGTATTGATAACTGTAGTCTTAAATCATTTTAGTAAAGCCAGTATCTCACTGGACTCAATGACTATGATAACTTCTAATACAGTCTCAATTTAGTCATAAATTATGCTCTAAGCAGTCAGAATCAGTACCCCCCTTATTTACTTGTCTTGATTTCTTTCACCTGAGGATTCAGAAAATGCTCAAAATCCTGATGGCAAATTAATGACTGCTTATGTTGGCTTTCTTGTCTCCAACTATTCTCTAACTAGTTTTTTTCTTGCAGAGAAGTCTTCAATTTGAATTGAATTTGACCCCGGTCTGTTTCTCCTAAAATTAAAGCCAACTACTTGGCAAATAGTTAGCAACCAACTGGAATCTGACTAATTTTTAGGGATTAAGTTCATACTGATTTTCAGACTTTTTATAAAATGCCATCATCTCCCATGATTCCCCTACAAAATCTGCAGACTGTGTGACGAGTTGAGTAGTATTGCTGAAGTCAGACAACTGAGAAGTGATTAAAACCAACGTGTACGGACAGAGAGAATGCCAGCAAAGGACTGAGTAATGACCAGTTTGTGAAAGATTAGTGGCCAATTAGCAGACAAGATAACTGTGGGCCCAACTCGGATGACTTCCTGATGACATAGACAAATCATAATGGCTAACTACTAAATAGATGAAAAATCAGTATCTGGTTTCTAAGTGTCAGTCATCCCACAGCCTAGTCACTATGTTAGCTGGGCATAAATAAGCGAGCATGCAATGACCAAGCTCAATACAGATAGACTTCTTAGTTAACTCTTGATGACTGCAATACTTCAGATGACTTCAGTGGTAGCATGGGACCCAAAAAGGAGGACAGCAGATGGGTTTAGACAAGCACAAGCCACTGTTGAGCAGCCCTTGCAGGACACCACAACAAAGAGCTAGGGACCCAGGGAAAGCAGTCCGGACCATCCCGTGAGACACCCCAGGAAGCCCACATGTGGCCCCAGTGGCACCTAGGGCAGTGACCAGGACTCCCCTGATGACTCAGACAATGTGACAGGTACCCAGAACTCCCAAACACAGGAAATAAGAAAGAGGAGGAAGAAGAGAGGTGGTTTCTTCTTACCCATTAACTGACATGGTAAAAGACAAACTGGCAGCCTTCCTAGAATCTCAAGCAGCCTTCTATGACATGAGGGACAAAAAAAAAAAAAAAAAAAAAAAAAAACAGAAACAGTGAGGCGAAAAAGGGCCTGGTATCACACTAGACTCAAAAATAAAATTTCTGGCATGTGCCATGACAGTACCTACTTGTAAGTAGATTATTCCTCCAGAAATAGTTACGGAATATGCATTTATGTATTGGTGAACTTACAATTGGTAATTCACACACTGAATCTATGAAAACAATTTAGTGATTGTTACCTCTATGCTGAAACATGTGGAAAAATGGATTTCTTCAATTTATTTGTAAAAGGTAATGTCAGACCACACACTATAATTGTATATAATGTGCTCTAAAAAAAAAAAAAAAATGTTTGCCCATTACCACAACAGTGACATCAATGTCCTATGAAATATGTTTTACATTTCCAGACTTACTTCTGTATTTTTGCAATTTTACAAATTTTGTCATGTTAGTTGACATGATAGTATCTGCTATATTTGCAGTTCAAAGATCTAGAATCAGAGGATGAGCAGCATACCCCTACCCCTATACCCACTCTAACCACTCTTGACAGACTTGACTCTGGCCCTTGGAACAAAGGTGTTGGCAAGACGGTGTCAAATAGGCCCTGCAAGATTAGGGACCATACCCCTGGCACCTCATGATCCCAGCCATAAAGTGTGGTGGACCAACCAGCAGACCTTTTTTTTTCTTTTACATTTTACAGACCTTTGTTACAAGGTAACACATGGCTCTTATTGCATTAAATGTTCATCATCTTATGCTGCATATTTCAAGCTCATTTTCATCAAGAAATATTTCTTGTGTATGCAATTTTGTGCATCCAGCCTCTTCCCTCTTCTTTTCCTACTCTTAATGTGACTTGTTTCCTAATTCTTTAAGATTCTGAGCCATGCAGATTACCTGGTGCAGCACAGGGTAAAGGAAGCACAGACCTTGTCCTCACAAGAGAATGTAGTGAAGTCATCAGCTCAGTATCTCTCCACTCTGATGGTCCAGATTCCTCGGAGGCCACTGTGGGATGACTACACAGACCACATGTTGGCCCCGAAACAGCTTGAGGGGAAGAGGCAGGTGGTAGTTTCATTATCAGCACCTACACATCAAGTGCCAGCAGCCACACTTCCAGGACTAGTAGCCACAGTTCCAGAGTTAGCATTACCAGGGTCAGGGTAAGCAGTCACACTTCTAGGACCAGCTTCCACAGTCCCAGGGTCAGCAGAACCAGGGTCAGCAGCCACACCTCCAGGACCAGCAATCACAGTTCCATGGTCAGCAGCCACAACCCCAGGGTCAGCAGTACCAAGGCAAGGGTCAGCAGCCAAACTTCCAGGGCCACAGACACAGCAGAGGTCTTCACAGCAGCAGAGTTTTTGGAACAACAGTATTTTTTATGCCTCTGATCTTTTGTACTCACACTCCTTCCCATTTGGCCATTTTTCCATCAGAGCCAGCTGGACCCTCAGAGTTCTAAATTTTGAAATTTTGTACTCAGAATATTGCTTGGTCAATTGTTTTTGTGCTTGGACAGTTCAGGTTTGTGATTAGTAATAGTTGTGTATATTGTATATAATGCTCATTATTACGAAGCTATTTCTTTTTTTATAATTCATACTGTCTATGCCTATATAGAAGAGTTTGAGAGTAGTAAGTGAGATATAAGCAGTCACAATCACCTGGATTTCTTTTCCTTGTGAAATTGTATGGCTGAGACCTGCCATGGCACCCTCCCAATGGTGCTGTAGTAGTTTTTGAGGTTTTGGAAGAGCTTCTGGACTCTTGCACTTACTCTTAAAAAGAGTTTATATTACGAGCAGTAAAAAGACATCTTCATAGTTGCCGAGTGTATATTTAGGTCCAAATAGAATATCATTAGCAGGAGTGAGGGGCTTCTATGAGGAGAAATCCAACCAACAGTAGCACATCAGGATGAATCACAAGGTTCAGGGAGCAGAAGGATCAGGGTCACTGGTGTCTCAGAGGTAGCATGTGTACCTCAAGAAAACACACAGGCACCCACACAGAAATTTAGCTCTAGGCTCATAACAGTGCAATGATTAAAGAAGAGAGTTTATTAATTCTGAGTCAAACAGGAATTTCGACATGATTGACTATGGCAGCATAACTAAAATGAGTAAACAGCAGGAAGATGGGGGCACACTGTGACTTAAGGCAATTGTCCACTCCACTGTTGACAGACCTCAGTAAGGATATGAAATAACTGATAGCATGATATGAAGTTTTGCTCATATCACACAGCACTAACTGTTGATTACAAAAGTTGGCAGCTTTATACATTGCTGGTTAAAGGTTTGTAGTATTACTATTATTTTTTATAGGTTTATAATTATGGGGTAATCACAAATTATATGATTATAAGGTTGTTTCTGTGTGTGTGCTTGTGTGCATTTATTTTGCATGCTCCGGTTCTTAGTTACCTGCTCCAAATTGCCCCTAGGTTTCTGTGTGAGTGTGAATTGTTGTGTGTGTTGCAATGTTCTGTTGAGCTGTTCAGGGTGTACCCTGCCTTTGCCCAGATTTGGCTGAGATGCAAACCTAATAAGATTAAGCATTTCAGCTCATGAACCAATGAATGAAAATTTAAATTAAAATTTTAAAAATAGTTTTAGATGGGAATGGCTGGACAAGAAAGATTTAGTTTAACTATTGGGCATGGAGACAGTTAAAATGAAACTTGGTGATATCATCAACAAAATTAACATACCAAGGAAAGCCATGTGCAAACTGTGTGCAGACATAATCAGTTATAGGGAACATGGTAAAAGGTATTTGATGATTTTCTTTTTTCCCCTAAATGATTTACTCTACAATTTCACCATTAATCGCCCAATAAAGGCATCTTCACACAGCAAGGAGATCCTTGGGTGACCAATGAATGAACAAAAATTGGCCCTATCTTTCAGTGTTCTCTTAAAGCCTCGAAAAAGCCATTTCCATGTAAATATTTGGGAGACCCTTATGTGTTTGTTGTGTGATTAAAAAATTTCTTGGTGTCTATAGAAACCTTTAAGCAACCTTGGAACTTACTGAGAGTTTCAGCGAGCGCTTGTTTTGTGACCAAGAGAGATTACTGAAAGATGAAAAGAGATCACTGAGGGATCATTAAGAGTTCTTTGAGTGACCAAGGAGGTGGCTGAGAATCTCTTGGGGAGCCTAGTGTGTGTGTGTATATCAAAATAAATAAA
>JAQMYF010049776.1:0-20100 GCA_030014195.1 Neosilurus mollespiculum | reverse complement strand
TAGAACAGTGCTCGATACGTCGAAGTAGAGCTAAATATATTGTATGTGGGAAAAAATAACAGTACTACAATTTCATCTTTTGGTTTCATCTTTTCATTTGGGAATGAAATTGTAGTACTGTTATTTTTTCCCACATACAATATATATATATATATATAGATAGATAGATATATAGATATATAGATATATAATTTTTTTTGTTACTTTGTAAAAGAATAGAGAAGCCAACTCAGAGCACCGTCTGAATAGCCTGGCTGTACACATATTTAGATACACATACATATTTATACATATTTACATATTTATTCTATTACATATTCCATGTGCCTGTCTGGAGCCAAACAAAGAGGCAATGTGTATGCATGACTTGTTTTTGTGTTGTAACGTGCTGCAAGTGTGTGCATGAGGTGCATTACACAGCTGGTCATTGAAATGGAGATTAAGCTTGCAGCTAGTGAGTTACACATACATTTTTGAGTGAAAAAGGCAATGGCAGACGTCTCACTTTTGGACTTCTGATTTGGAAACCGTATTTCCTAGCACAGTGAGGTTGGCAGCGTTTGAGAGCCAATAATTTGGTGAACACGGTAATATAATTTATTTTGCTGTACTGAAAAATGTGTTTGACCCTCAAAATGATTTTCAATTATTTTCAAAAGCTCTATTTTTATTGACCTCTATGGAGTAATTTACGGTACACCTGTCAGTCAGAGGCTCGCCATTTCACTTCTACAAGTGCTGTTGAAATGAATGTTACATGGTCAGAACCAGCACACATTTTCCTCCATTATGAGAGTAGGAGCAAGTTAAAAAAGGTGTTTTCTCAGGCCGCAGGTTTCCAAGATAATCTTTTCTCAGGTCCCTTTGTCACATCATTGTTGGGCTCTTAACCCTCAATTGCTCAGCTGTGTAAAAATGATATATGTAAGTCACTCTGGATAAGGGCGTCTGCCAAATGCCGTAAATGTGAAACAGTTGTGACACAGAACCATCCAAAAAATATTAAGTTTTTTTTTTAAAACAATTAATTATTAAATAAAAAAATAAAAAAATAAAACCTTTTTAAAAGAATAGAGTAGCCAACTCGAAGTACCAATTGAATAGCCCAGCTCTACCCATATTTAGATATACATACATATTTATATATTTATTATATTACACATTTCATCTGTCTGTATGGAGCCAAACAAATAAGCAATGTGTGTGCATGACTCGTTTTTGTGTTTTAATGTGCTGCAGGTGTGTGCATGAGGTACAGGACATAGCTGTTTATTGCCATAGAGATTAATCTGGCAGCTAGTAACAGTAATTTTTAAATGAAAAAGGCAATAGCGCACGTCTCACTTTTGGACTTCTGATTTGAAAACCATATTTCCCATCGCAATGAGGTTGACAGCGTTTGAGAGCCAAGAATTTGCTGAATGCAGTGATATAAATTATTTTGCTGTATTTTGTACTGACTTCAATGTAGAATTTTCCGATACAGCTGTCAGTCAGAGGCTCGCCATTTAACTTCTGGAGTGAAAATTCTGAGAGTAGGAGCGAGTTAAAAAAAAAACTATTGTGTACTTCTCTGCTATATCGACTGTCCACATCCGAATCTGTGTAGTGTACTGAATAGGAATGTCCAGTTTACCTTGTCAAATGCCTTTTTTGCATTGAATGAAACAATTATGGTTTTGTTTTGTTTTGTTTGGGCTATGTTAATTAGGTTGAATAATCTGCGTGTGCTGTCTGAAATGTTTCTGTTTTTAATAAAGCCAGTCTGATCAGGGTGGATTAACATTGGGATGACTAATTCTATTCTACTAGCAAATGCTTTGGTGATTATTTTTGAATTTATATTTATTAGGGAAAGTGGACGATAACTGGAAGGGTAGATTGGATTTTTATCTGGTTTTGGAAGGAGTGTCATAGCAGCTGTATTCATTTGTGGGGGTATTTTAGGAGTAGTTTTTATTTCCGTTGTAACTCTGTAAAAAAGGGGTGATAACATTTGCCAAAAATGTTTATAGAATTGTGCAGGAAATCCATCGGGGCTAGGTGATTTATTGTTGTCTAGAGCTTTTTGAAGTTCTTCGAGGGTGAGAGGTGCATCTAATGTGTTTACTTGTTCATCTGTTAGTCTTGGGAGTTCTAAATGTTCTAAAAATGTTTCTATATCAGATTTATTTGTATTATGTTCTAGAGAATATAGGTCGCTGTAGAAAGATTTGAATACATCATTAATTTCTTGTGGATGCTGAACAATTTCTCCTGATGAGTTTATGATCGCTGGGATGATAGATTTTTCCTTTCTGTGCTGTAATTGATTTGCGAAATATTTACCTATTTTATTACCATACTGGAAGTTCTCATATTTGAGTTGTTGAATAAGAAATTGGGTTTTTTTTTTTTTATCTGAAATACTTCCAAGTTGGGTTTTTACATTAATAAGTTCATTTTGAATTTGTTCTGTGGGGTTTGTGGCATAGAAGTCAGTTAGTTGTTTAATCTTTTGCTCAAGATTCCGTTTCTTGCTGTTGCTTTTTCCTGTATGATGAGTATGAAATTATTTTTCCTCTGATGACTGCTTTTCCAGTTTCCCATAGAAGTGATGGTGAGACGTTAATATATTTAGATATATGTGCAAGTTTATACATGTGTGAATATGTAGGTATATGTATGTGTTTGCATATATAGGATATATGTATGTATGTATATGCGTATATATGTGTACATATAGGTATGTGTATATGCACATATGTAGCTTAGTGTATTTACCTTTTTGTGCACTTCTGTAATTGCTGCTAAACAGAGAGCTGCTAAACTGATTTTCATTGTTCATGCAAAAGTTGACAAAGATTTCTTATCTTATCTAACATTTGCAGTTTGTAGGATTTCGTCAATCATTCTGAAGAAAAACAGAGAAAAATGCATTCAAAGTTTTGGGACTGTTCTGGACTGTAATGGTACTTCAGACATGCATTTGAGACAGACACTTACTAAGAGGTTTGTCAAATTATTAAATTTATCTTCATGAAATAGAATCTGATCAAAACATAATTAAACACAGAATTACACAAGCCCTGAAATTTAGCAGTTTTTAGATGGGGACTTGACCAACATTGTACCATACCTTTTCATTATCAGGAAAAATCTGAACAGAAAACAACAACATCTAAGAACAGGATAGAACAAGCCCCTTCAGTACGTGTAGTAGGTGACTTGAATCTATCTCACTATCAAACTTCAGGCTCAAGACTAAACAGCCTATCAAAATATATATGTTGATTTCAAACTAGGTACAATTACCGATTGAAAAGTGGTCATGCACTTGTACATGTGTGGAAGCACAGCCTCATCCTGAATCCAAGAAGCAACTTCGATATCGCTATTCATAGCATGTGGATTAGCCAAACTTACATGCTGAAGGGCAATCAATCAACGATGACCCCCTCAGTGTTGTTTAATTCTGGATTGTTTGGTTTGGTGCGCTGATTAAACAAACAAAAAAAAAAAGATCGGTTAGCAGGACCGACGAAGTTGTTGACGCCAGATTTTTGTGAGCGAGGAGTGACGTTTTTTTTTTTTAATGTGCAGTCAAAATCACATGCGGGCAGTTACGAGAAACTAAAAATCAAATTTCGTTAGCCTTATGGATATTTCCAGGTCTTTTCTGCCAGGTTTACAGGTAGAACCCTCGCAAAATGGCCAGATTTGTTACTTTATATAAGTTTCTTGGCTATATAACTTTAGGAAATCTGTCATCTCTCAAATCAAAAAAAAAGAAAAATCTAAATTTCAGTGCATTACAGTGTATTTTGGCCTGTATCTCCAAAGTGGTACTTGTGACTTCCGAGTCATTTTGCCAGATCAGGTCACAAGTTTCAAGTTTTATAGTCATATACCGGCAAGAAAGCTCCTGCTTCAACATTAACACATCCTCGTTCTGTACCTTTATGCACGGACATATACATTCCCTGTTAGTTTTCCTGTACCGATTCAGGGTATTGCATGTGTAACCGGTGTCCTCTGCGTTGTGTTAATATTTTTTATTAAGGTCACCACAACATTGTCATTCCAGTTAGCAATTTTACTGCGGTGCTGACACTCAAAATGACATAGAAATAAAAGTGAGCCCTTTTCGACCACTTCTTCCCAAGTGACATGTGGCAAAGTGATTAGGCTGGACTGGTCAGTTTTATACTGGGTACACAGGGTTCCCCAGATCAGAAAGCAAGGGCATAAGGTCAACCCAGTCTCCACCCAAAGAACATTTCTCTGTCAGGTAAAGCAATTGAAAAAATTATACACAACATAATTCATGTTACATATATATGACCTATGACAATATATGACCGCTGTTATACTCACTCCCCTAGAATTACACAAAATCCTGGGCAGTGTAACAAAACACATTTCCGAAACACTGGCCTAATTTTACCAAAAACAATTGCATTCAGCTAAATAGTCTACCTAACAAAAGGATAAAAGATAAAGAGATTCACTTGGCACCTAGTGAAACTCAAGATACTCTACAGACAGAATGAGGAGTTTTATACACCACACATATACAGGCCAACAATGTGTTCCCATGACAAGAAAAGAAAATAACAGGGTTATGCAGATTATTATTCAGATAACAGATACCAATTCAAGAGACCTTGAGAGAACATAAATAAAGTAAAACAAAACATACTTTCAACATTCAATCCCTCAACTGGACATGAATGGTGCACATCACACTTCAATAACAGCGTGGGAATCCTGTTCTATCCCTAACAAAGACTCAATCTGTGTCATGGACTCAATCAGACGAAACACAGGTTTAATGATTCTGCCAAACTGCGAGGTGAGTTCACCCTCAGCCTTCGGTCTCTGAGATGGGTCTGTGAGGACAGGATGAACTTGTGGGGGTCTATGACACTAGAGGGAACAGCTAAACCCTGAGAGGGCGAAGAGGTGAATGGAGATCTGTCCCGTCCAGAGGTCTCATCAACAGAGTCCTGCTCATGATGTTCATCAACAACCCGCAAACGGTGCAGCCATCATTCCATCCACAAAGACTCGAGAGGGAGCCAGCAAGGAAAGGTTCAGTTGTGGCAGCAGCAGTGTCCAGACCAGACACTTCAGTACCGTGCCATTCAATTGAAGAAGGGGCATTAGCCACACTGGGGGCAGGAGTGTCTGTATAGTTGGACAGCGGAACAGTATCGACACCTTGGGTGACTGCTTTAAGCGAATCAGGTACAACAAACTGAAACCTCTTCTGTTTGGTCAAAGGATCCTTTGTGACCCTATAGAAGATACCATTAAGGACTGTTAATTTGTCCCTTTGTTCAAGCACTCTCAGAGTCAGCTGGCTTTCATTACAGCGTTCATACCTGGAGGGCCTGCGCTTCTTCTCAACATAGAAAATAACCCTTGAAAGAACGGAATCTTGCTGTTGACGCGACTGACGGTTACAGAAAACTGTCCTGCACACATCCACTATCAACATACTGAGCCTGGTCTAATAGCTCAGGGTAAGGTTCACATAGCAGTCATGTGATAGATCTCGAATGTATATGGAGCCAGTTTGGAGACCCAGCGTTGCTCAAAGGCATCAAACTTCAGCTTGTCAGTATGACTGAATTTATCACAAACAGCCCGCCTGAAAGCCAAGTAATCCAAACTATGAACTGGATAGTTAGCTTGACTGTGAGGGAGGGACTTTCCCCTCAAAAGCAATAGGTCTAGCTCTCTCTTCAGTGACTGACACCTTTAAAAGGACAGCACCCAGGCCATCAAGAGATGGATCGGTGGAGAGGATGACAGGTCTATGAAAATCTGGGAGAGCATCCTTCAGATTTTCAAAAGCCTTCTCACAAGCAGGAGTTCAATACTTAGGAGTTAATTCAAGGAAGATGCCTGCTCTCCGTCGGCCAAAGGAGCCTTTAGTTTTCCTCTTCTGCCCTGAAGTAAGAGTGAAGAGTGGTTTAGCGATGGAAGAGCGGTCAGGAATGAAGTGCTGATAATAAAGCACCATGCCAAGGAAAGACTTGACCTTCCACCGAGATGGAGTGCATCCATCATCGTTCATAAGGTCTTCCTTCTTAAAAGCAGAGATTACTTTTACTTTTTCATGATCAAAAGAAACACCACTGCTGTCAACCACATGGCCAAGAAACTTCACAGATCTTAAAAGGAAGTGACATTTCCTTTGTGCTAACTTCAGGTTGTTAGCCCTGAGACATGAAAAGACCACGTCCAGCCGCTTTAGGGTTTCCTCCTCAGAAGGAGCAAAGACCAGCAGGTCATCCAGATAACAGAGGAGACTTGAAAAGTTCAAATCACTAAAGACATTGATCATCATCTGCATGAAAGATGCTGGGCTGTTGCATAGACTCTGGGGGAGCCTGTTGTACTCATAAAGGCCCAAAGGTGTTGTGAGGGCTGTGTACTGCCTGTCAACCTCATGGAGGGGGATGTTGTAAAACCCTGATGTAAGGTCCATGGTACTGAAAAAGGCGTTTCCCCCAAGGGCAGCAAGACAATCAGCCTGATGGGGCAGCGGATAAGCATCCTTGACAGTCTTGGCATTAAGCCAGTGGAAATCATTGCAGATCCTTAAATCACCAGATTTCTTCCATAACAAGAAAAGCAGTAAAGCATATTCGATGACTGACTTACTGATAATTCCTTTCAGCTCCATCTCAGACAGCACCTCTCTCAGTTTATGATTATGTGCTGACGGGATATGGCAATAAGGTAGCCAAAAGGGGCGGTCATAAATAAGGCGAATACAATGGACAAAATACTTTGCTTCCCCACAATCTAGCTTGTCCTTGTCCTTAGCATTGCGTTGCAGTTTAACAGAACTCATAGTCGGGATAAGAATCTTCATTGCCACCCATATGGATGCTACAACCCGCTTGACAATGATGTCTCTAGGTGCACAGCAGGAAGAGGTGGGCTGCATGTTAATAGTGCTCTCAGGTGAAACAGGGGCATTGCCAGGTAATTTTCCCCACACCAGATACTCTTGATGGGGAGCAAGGTTGACAGCCTGCTGCAACCTAACAGTGCCAATTTTCTCAGGCAGTTCAAAGCCAGACCAACGGGTGACACAGCGGAGTAACTGAAGGAACTTCTCACATTCAGGGTCCAAAGTATTAGAGCAAATGAGCTCCCAATACTCCTCATCTGATCTCAGCCTCTGTATCAGTGGCCTGATGACATTACTTCCAATAATAAGTTCATCTCTCTGCCCTGGAGCAAGGAAAGCTGGCACAATAAACTTTGATCCATAAATCTCAATGTTCAAATTATATATGCAACTGGGTTGTGTTGTAAGGCCACCACAACCACCTTCTCAAGCACAGGTTGAGGACTCAAGAGAACACCAGCAGCTTTGAGCTTGGAATCTGCCTCTACACTGAGCATGCACAACATACTTCCCAAATGAAGCATTTCTCTCAAGGTGGCCTGACCTCCAACAGAAACTGGAGTATAGAACAAATCACTAGCCACTTCCACTCTGTGAGAGCCCACAACAACCACTGTGTTGTCACTGGAGAGACTGCTACAACACCTTGCATAGATTGATTGTACATCTCTCTGGTCAACGAGGGTATTGCACTCACTGTCCATGCCACCCCTCACATCACATGGGTGTTCTAGTTTAAATTAGCAGAGGAGGGAGAAGGAGGCATCACCGCTGGAGAGCAAGAGAGCTGTGGGCTCTGCCTGTCTAACATGACCAGGGCTGAAGCAGTTGAGGCACAGTCTAAACAACCTGCAGTGTGCATGTGTAGAGTGGTCCACAGAACTGCAAACTCTGCACCTGGAGGGTTCGGAGCGCTGCTGAGTATGGAGACGGTTGGACTGTCTCTGTGCTGACTGATAATTGCTAACCCTTTGGCTGGTAGCAAGAGAAGCATTACACAGGAACAAGACTTTGTCAAACATAGCCACAACCCGCTGAACACCAGGCTCGGTAGGTGGCTGAACAATGGTGAACAATGGATGGATTAGAGGCAGCTGTAGGAGATGGAGTCAAGTGAGCAGGCTCGAGTGGGTTTACCACTTCACCTGAATTTGAATAACTGTGGGTCAAGGAAGAAAGAGGAAAAAAGGTGGGTGTGGGCCCTGACTGACATGCTGCCAAGGCACCTTGAGACACTGCTAAACTGAAAGTGTGAACACAATCGGCCACAGGGCTCTGACTGTAAACTGACAAACAAGCCACACGACAAGGCTGAGCTGCCGCTGCCTTTCTTACATTCCATGTGTGACTATCAGGTCGTACATTTCATTAGGAGTGTCACATTTTACCCTTTTCAGGTAACAGTTCATCATATCCTCCCATACATGAACAGAGAACGAATCAGTGTGCTCACCCCTGAAATCGGACTGCACAACCATCCTTGAGCTGTGACAGACTAGCATCACTGGATGACTGACTCGTGGAAGACTGGGGCTGAACTGTACAAGACTAGTGCATAGTGCTAAGACTGGCTGAAATACTATCTCCAATTTTCCTGGCTAAATCTGTTATCATGTTTCCAAGAACCTCAACAGGAATGATTTGAGTAGGCTCAGGGGCAGACTGAATGAGAGGTCTGGAGCTAGCAGTGGGGGCTAATGGTGGGTCAAAAACTGATTGATCAGCTGTGTAATTAAGAGCACCAGAGGTCATAGACCTACCCCTACCATAACACAGTGAAGCAATCTGCTGTCCCCTCCCCATCCCCAAGGTAACATCATGCTCACAAGCAACATCAGTATGAACTCTAAAAGTGTTCTCTCCTGCCATTACAGGTCAGGAACATTCACAGAAAAGAGAAAAAAAAAAAAAAAACCCTATCTAAATAAATAAATATATATAACAAAGATCTCAAACAGAAACACTGTAGAAATCTATAGCTTTACTATTGGGAGACCAGCACAGCAGTTACAAACCAGGAGAGATGTGTTTCACCCACTTCTGGGAGATAAGCATTTCCCACAATGACAAATGGTGAATTATGACTGGGTTAATCTGACTTGAAAGTAGTAGGGGGAAATAAATTGCCTGGTTAACAAAAAAAAAAAAAAAGTTGCACACTCAAATATTTTCATGGAGTGCATTTAGCTTTGATCTCAGCATGTGATCGCCATGGCATTGTTGCTCCAGCAGGTCAGGTCGAGAAGGCTCAGCAACATTAATGAAGCAATAAAATAAAGTCAGCTGATGACCTGAACGTACTGAATGAGCAGGATATGACATCAATGGACTTTTTCTTCCCTGAGGCATGAATATAAAAAGGGGACTCAAATAGTCAAAGAGTGGTTCAGGGAGCATAAGGAATCATTTTCACATATGTATTGGCACCCCAGAGTCCTGACCTTAACCCTATTCAAAGTTTTCTGGATGTGCTGGAGAAGACTTTATGGAATGGTTCAAATTTTCCCTCATCAATTTAAGACGTCAGTGAGAAATGACCCACTACTGGATGGAAACAAATGTTATGTTATAATAAGTTTCTTGAAACAATGCCATAACAATTACGTGCTGTAAGCAAGGCTAACAGCAACGAACCACTTCATAAAGTCTTCCGCAGCACTTACCAGTTTACAATGTTAACTGTTATCTGTGAGACTTGAACGAGGAGTTCACACAACAACTCTTCAGCATATTGCAGATTTGAAGATTGTTACAAGAATACTGATCAATGCAGATTTTATTTCCACCACTGTTATGCTGGGTCTTTCAGTTGATGTGCTGGGTAAAAGAAAGTAACCAAATGTCTGGAAAACAGAATACATAGTAGAATGGGGTAGAAATGCTCTTGGTGTCCCTCCTATTTTTGCCCAAAATGTCCCTTATATGGAGTAAGATTACTTTCTAATTATTGCTATGGACTGCACTGACTACACTGAAATACATGTATCTATGAAAAGCTTATACTGGCAAGTTACTTTGAGAAGACCATATTTTACACTAAGGATACCATTACTTCAGTAATCAGGAAAACAATGTTTAAGATCTTGTTATTTTAAAGGACATCAGCGTTATCTCACTCACTCATTTGAGGAACCGCTTAATACTTAATACTCCCAGCCTTAATACTCCCAGCCACCAGCTGTCTAAAACACAAGTAAAGTTTCTGAATAATAGCATAATAGCTATAATTCAACACCGTACACAAATGATTTTGTGGAAAATTACGCAACAATAAGGCAAACAAACAAACAAACAAACAAATAAATAAATAAAATAAAAAAGCTTCTAAACCTGAGAGGTGAACAATCAAGTTCTTTCACAGCTTCTTGATTATTTGTAGAAACTGGTTAACAAATGTCTGTCTGTGATGTTGCAATTGTAGCAGTAATTTAGGAACTATTTCCATCCACCAGTATTTAGCTGTGTTTTGGACAGCATGTAGCTTGTCAGACAAGCTGGATTTTTCAGTAGGATGAAGAGCTCACCAGACCATTGCAGGGCCTGCACAAATTATTCATTCATTCATTAATTTGCCTAACTGTTTAATCCACTAGAGTTACAAGGTCTTTTTTCATGGAGTACCTGGTGTAAACACATGCAATCACAAGGAGAACATTCAAACTCCACACAAAAATGCCCTTGCCGAGTCTGAGACTCAAACCCAGGATCTTCTTGCTGCGATGCAGACGCATGGTAACCCTGTACACATTATTATTATTAAAAAAAAAGGAAAAAAAAAAAAAAGAAAAAGTAATCTTTGCAGTTTTCAGGGTTGGCTTACAATCACTCCCATTATCACTCAAAACTACGATAACAAATCTACACTCATGTAATTTTTGTTTTACAACCTAGCTACATAGCCCTTGGGGGTCCCTGCTCTGCCCTTTAGTCTGTATAGGGTGCCAACATATGTTACCAAACACTGTTAAAGGTATCAGTTGAGGTGGGGAAGAAGAACACTGGTGAAAATGCAGTAGTAACCGGTGGTTATTATTGATGGCAGTGTGAAAGGGATGGGAGTGTGACAGACATTATAAACTGATGAAACAGAAGAAATAATGTGGTTCTAACGCGTGAAAACAATCTTCCCAACACGAAATATTTACCGGGGTTGTAATGACGCTGAACTGCGACGTTTTCCTCGCTCGGCGGTAGAAAAACGCATGGAATCACGTGACACTTTCGTCAATCTCCGGTTGTCCTTCGGGCGCGCGGTGCGTTGTGAAGAAGAGCCGGTAAGCTTTCTTTAATCAACCGCCTGAATCACGCTCGCGCGCTCACGGCTAGGATGCCAATCCATCCGAATCCCTCACTTTTCACCTGCTTTATCGATTCGTGACGCCAGTAAACACACTGCGGCTTATCGCTCGTTAATCACGGGACTGTCTGTGTGTGTCTGAGAGAGAGAGAGAAAGAGAGAAATGTAAGAAGCACTGAGAGCTCTCCGGTATTTCATGCGTGAAAATGCAGAAGGGAATGCGACTGAATGATGGCCACATTACCTACCTCGGGCTTCTGGCTAAAAAGGACGGCACGAGGAGGGGCTGCCTCAGCAAGAAGAGCTCGGACAACACGAAATGGCACACTAAATGGTTTGCGCTGTTACAGAACATGCTGTTTTATTTCGAGAATGAGTCGAGCTCGAGGCCCTCGGGACTGTACCTGTTGGAGGGCTGCGTCTGTGACCGCTCGCCATCACCTAAACCATCTCTCTCCGCCAAGGAGTGCTTAGAAAAACAGGTAGGATGGAGAGAAGTAACTGTAGCCATTTTTATCTGTCTTTAATAATAACAGGTCTGTTCCACAAGGGGTCCGAACACCCCCCCCCCCCCCGGGATTTAATTCAAAACGATCTCTTAAAGAAACTGCTTCCAACACAAAACAGTTTGTTTTATACATTTTATTTATACACGTCCAGAGGTGTGATATTTTCCCTACGTGTGTGTGCGCGCGCGTGCATGCGATTTGTTGGGGGTTGGAGGGTGTGTGTGTTGTACTGTAGCCTACTATATAGAAGATTGGTTACATAATCTGTCACACATTGGGTTACATCTGAATTATCCCATGCTTCATTGTTTTATATATATATATGTATATGTATATGTGTATATATATATATATGTGTATATATATATATATATATATATATATTTGTGTGTGTATTTAAATTATCATAACGTCCAAGTGCATTCTTGATGGTTCCAGAGAGAGAGAGAGTGATGGTAGATCTCAGAGCCGCCATCATGTGGAAAACTGGAGTTGAATGGAGTGGTGTGTTTGTGAGGATTTGATTTCCGTGGTGTCAGTAATAATAAGAACTCTATAATATAATGATTTAAGTATTACCACTTCATCACTAACATCTGAAAGTATGGGAGATGGTACCTGAGATGATACATGATCATTTCAATTTTCAGTTAAAACACAATTGTTTTCTGACAACAGAAGAAATTAAATTAAAATATGGTTTTAGACTTTTCATTTCCACAGATTTTGCAAGACAATCCAGACAAACTATAGATGAAAACACAAGGAGGATAAAGTGAGGGCGCAGACTGCTTAATGCAGCTTAAATTTTGGTATCACGATGATGTATCTGTTCTTAGGAAAAGCCAAAGTAAATTACGTTCTGTGTTTCTTTTTCTTTTTGATTTCAATCCCATGTAAAAATATATAATTAGTATATACTACACTGGAATGGTGTGACATGATTGGTTCTCTATCTGAGGGTGAACTAACAATTACTCATCAAAGACGAGGTGGATGTTGCAGCATCCCTTGAACTGGAGGTGAATAGCTATTTTAGTATATACTATATAGGAACATGGAAAGAAAACTATATCAAGTTTTTATACTTTTTTTACATAGTTTAAGTATGACAGACTTTGTTGTCCACAGGTGCCTGTGGCCTATCTAGTGTCAAACTAGTGCACTGCCGTCTGCAAGCTAAAAAATATTTAGCTATTTAATATAGCTGGGTCAGTAAGTAGTATGTATAAATAGATAGATAGATAGATAGATAGATTGAAGGAAAAAAAAGCAGCAGATTGAAGAAAATTTCACTTAGGAAAATAAACCATGGTACGGGAAAATTGTGATATACCTGTTGAGAAAAGGCTTTATTCAAGGCTTTCAAATTGTTGAGTTGCAGGAGAACCACTAAAAGTAGAAAAAACCTCTGTCCTCATGATATCATCATTATCGTTGATGAATTTAAAAAAACAAAAAGACAGAATAAAATGCTGCATTGAGGATCCATCATGAGAAGAATGTATTGTATTGAACCTTCCCTTACAATGTAAATAAAAAAAATCCAAGTGTTTTTTTGATTACTTTAAAAAAAAAAATTTGTCTTTATATTTTACATGTACCCTCCATTTGATTGTCTTGAGTCCAGTGGGTCAGGTTGAATTAATTGTATATTCCAGCATGAGCTGCTCATGTCTGGTCTGAGCTCAGCTTTGGCTTGTTGGACAGCCACTATTTCAGCCTGCGCTATTGGTTTGAAGCTAAAATGCGGGCTTGTGTGTGAGATAGTGGAGCGCAGAGCTGTGCGTGAAAACCTGCACTTTCCACCGCGATGCAGTCATTCCAATCCAACATGGAATGAGCGCATCACGGAGGAAGGTGTATTTATGTATTCTACATAAAAAGATAAAACTGTTCACCAATGGACGAGTGAAAAGGTATATATATATTTATATAACAATGATTTTTAAAACTCGTAATTCTCGTAATTTCCACTCGAACAGAAAACTGGAAGCTATGGCTGATGGCATATACAGGGAAGTGTTGTGTATGAACAAGTACATGGAGAGTGGAGAACACAGATTTGATATGGAGGTATATGCTACGGAAATGGAATAAAGTACTGTAGATCTGGACAATTTTTCACTGTCATGCTCTGACTCAGGTGGAACAGAGAATCAGATCACAATTTAAACTTCCTCAGAGGGAAACGTACCGCCAAACCAATATGAGCTGCATACAGTATGACCCGCATACACATTCGGACTCTGAACATACACTGAGGATGGAAAACTATACAGTCAAACAGAGACAGACTGCACAACTCAGACTGGTATGCCATCAGTATCTGTTATTACATTATTATTATGTCCGCAAACAGATCTTCTTTTAAGTGACTGGTGGAGCAAACACACACATTCACTGACCTTTCGCATGGCACCAACTGGTATATATAATGTCATCACATGTGCCTTTCTTTCCTTTTCCTTTCCTCTTTAGACTTTAGTAAAAATTCACTCTATAGCTTTATCGAAGCACAAAACAGTCGAAATTTTAAGCATAATGTAAACTCCTATTTTATGTATTTTTTGCTAATATATTATGCATAGTATCATAATCCAGCAATAAAAAGTTAACTTCTGCAACACAGAATTTTTATATGTTTGAAGTATGCACTGAATATGATTTAACATAAAAGACTTGTATGTGATCTTATGTAATAGGACAGACATTCTTTCTGGGCATTGAGATAGGGTAAAAAGAAGG
The DNA here is from genome assembly GCA_030014195.1 of Neosilurus mollespiculum. NCBI lineage: Eukaryota > Metazoa > Chordata > Actinopteri > Siluriformes > Plotosidae > Neosilurus > Neosilurus mollespiculum. Next base: position 5,636 of record JAQMYF010049776.1, on the reverse strand, counting down.
GTTATCTCAATGCCATGTTCACAAGACAACAGCATCTAAATGGCAGTGATGCTCTATGTCCACTAAAAGTGTGAAATTATTTCCACTAGCACTGCAATTTACCATCACATGAGGACAGACGTTACGTGAAAATCATTCAATTTCTCAACTCAAACCATTTATCGGCAATATTATCAAGCAGGGTTACACAAAATGCTATCTGTAAAACAAACATTATATTAGTTAAGAAAACTTTTTTGTCTTTTACATAGTTTGCCATAAAAATCAAGTATTTACACAAAGTGAATGGAATGTGAATTTTTTTTTCCATTATTTTACTGCATTCTAGCTCATGTGATGGCCATAAGAAATTGTGGAACTGAGTGGTAAAAATATCTTTATTATCTGTTCAACATCCATGCAAATGAAAAATATGAGTGATGATTAAATATCATTAGAATTATTTAAGCCAGGCTTTTATAGCTTGAGTATTACAATAGACCAATAAGCAAATTTACAGTCACTTAGAATCTCCACTTTTTCCTTTAGCTGCCATACATTCCATCCTTTTTTTCATCCGTGAGATCTAGCCTCTTTCTTTTAGCTGACTGTTGTTTGTCTTTCTCCTTCCTGTCATCGTGTGGAAGTTTCACATTTCTTTTAGCTGCCTTACATTCTCTGTCTTTCTTTTTCTTTACCTCTCTAGATGTAAAATCTTCAGACACACGCATGCTCTGTCTAACTTGAAGACGAAGTTGAACTTCTAATTATCTATCAGTGGCTTGCAAAAACAGAATAATTTAACTAGGACCGAATGTGCCCTCATGGACTGCGGACACACACACACAGCCCTTTTGTGTAGCAATTTGTGATGAAAAGCAGCTTGAGCATTAAGTACCCTTACACCAGAACGACCAAGTGATTAAATATGTTTTTTAATAATATTTGTGTGCGAGATAGTGGCACATTGCATGTAGGAAAATTCTAATTCTTTTCTTTTAAAAACGAAATGAGTAGACGGAAATCCTGCCGGCCACCGGCTTAATTTAAAAAGCCCTGAAAAATACCCGAAATTCAGATTTGCAAACAAAGTAGGCCACAAATTTTTTTTTTTTTTTAATTTATTATTATTTTTTTTACCATTTTTGGAAGGGTTCGTTGGGCAACCGGAACCACAAACATTTTTTTTTTCGGCCTTAAATGAAGTTCTAAGAAAATTTTGCTTCTAATGTCATAATAATGGAGCTCCTTAGTGTACAGACATCTCTCATGTTTCCTGTCCATGGTTAGTGCTTTGAGCTATATTCACACTTCAGGTATTGTTGAGATGTCATATTTTATATGTTAACCATTAAACAGTTTCATTTTAAAGATTTTTATTTTAGATCTCTGACTACAGAGGTGCATTCTGGGAGTATGGACATTTGAGAACTTAAGGTGTTCTGAGTGGCTCTCTGTCCACTTTGGAAATGTACTCAGAGCTGAAGTTCACTTGCAAAGCCGTTTTCCGCACTGGGATAGATTTTTATAAAAGACATAAAAAAGCCGACACACCCGTGCCACTGAAGGTTAACTCTGTAAAACATCATCCCAAACACTGATGTATTGAACATGTTCAGATCATTGAAGAAATGGTTGTTTCATGTGCAGACAAAGTCCACATGTACCCCCCATTCAAGTCCTACGGTTGATCAGTGAGTAAAGTGCAATTGTGTTCAGACTCTACAAAAGTAAAAATTGTGGCTTATTCATATTAGAGAAAAAAGAAGTACTTAATGAAAGGTCATGTTATGAGAAACACACCATGACCACCAATATGATAAACTGATAAATTTTGATGGGAAACTGATTCTTTGAAAAGTTATGATTTAAGGATTTCTGCATTAGATAATTGTCTTAATTGACTTATGGATAACATCTTGATTTATTTTATTCCAAAATATTTGGTTATCAAAATGCTGGGAGTGAATATTGCGTTGAATTTGTGATTTAGTTCCTAATTTGATTGTATCAAACCCAAATTATTGGTTTAGATACTTTTTTTAATTTAGCAAAGCAAAAGCCAGTCACATCACTAATTGCGTATAGGAATTTGGGCAGATTTTATATGCAGTATAAAATAGCTTAAAAAATTTATTGAGGTATTGTACCCCTCAATCATGTTTCTGATTACATTAAATGCACTTACATGCACAAGTATGCTAAATATGCAATGGTTTTACTAAGCCAGATAGAACACTGCAGAGGTTATAAAGAGGTGTACTGAGAGGATATAACTTTCGCAAGCGATAAAAAAATTAATTGCAGGCTACTGCAAATTCTGTGGACAGCACTGGATAAAGTCAGGTGAGCCCTGCATGCTCCGAGAGCAAAATGTAAGTGATGTGTAACGGAGTGTATTTAAACTAATTCAAAGTATTAGCACTAATTCTACAGTAGTGTGCAGTGAAGATTATACACCACCACTTTTACATAAAAGGGCTCCTAATAAAAAGAAGTAAAAAATTACTTCTCTATTATTTTTTGGTGAAAATGTATTGAGCAATGCTATTAAAAATCATTCCAATAAGTATATTGAGGTAAAAGTATGGCTAATAAACAAAAACACTGAAAATGGCAATTTTTCAGAAAAATTTAAAGGTGTCAAAAATTTTCTTTTTTAAAAATTTTGCATACCATTCATTCAAACCATGTGGAATGGTTTAGCAAGTAAAGAAATTAAAAAAATATGTGAACACTATGACTGAAAGGTTAAATGCTGTAATCAACGTAAAGGGTGGGCACACTAAATACTGACTTTTTCTCAAAAAAGAGACTGTTATTGTTGTTATTACTATATATTGTTGTTTGTTTGCTTATTTTCATCAATATGATCCAATATTACATCAAATAAATACTTCAATAGTACTTGGTTTCTGATTTATCTTCATTCTGGTAAGTGTATAATCATCACTGCACACTACTGTATTTTTTTATTTCTTTACTTGCTAAACCAATCCATATGGTTTGAAGTTTATTTGTGCTGTACAAAAGTAAAAAAAAATAAATTTGAGGTACTTTGCAAAAATTAGTACTTTGTTTTTGTTTATTAGCCATATTTTCTCTAAGCAGAGCTGGATGACACATGTCCCTCTTTGTCAATATTTATTTTTTCATTATTGCTAAATTGGCAAAATATTCAGTGTTGAGCTTCTTCTTTGATTTTTGTCAATCTGCATGAAACTTTGCATATCGAATCTTGAGCTGAACCTGAGAAGGCCAAACAAAAAAATGTTTGTGGTTCCGGTTGCCCTCCCAAAAACTGTCCGAGTCAAATTTTGCCCTATCCTGAAAGTATATTTTTCAGCACTTTCAAATTAAGATGGCAGGATTTGCTTCTACTCATTTCGTCTTGAAAAGAAAAAAAATGCTTATTTCCTACACGCAATGTGCCTCCCACCATCTTGTACACGTATTATATTATAAAAATATATTTGAGCATTTGGTAAAGTAAAAGAAAGGCAGAATGTAAGGCAGCTAAAAGAAATGTGAAACTTCCACAGGAAGAAAGGCAGGAGAAAGACAAAGACCAGTCAGCTAAAAGAAAGAAGCTAGATCCCACAGATAAATAGGATGGAATGTTTGGCAGCTAAAGGAAGAAGTGGAGATTGTAAGTGTAAAGGGAAAAGGGAAAGGAAAGAGAGGGCAGTGTGATATATATATGCTGGTTGGTGCCACATGAAAGGTCAGTGAATGCATGTGTTTGCTTCATCAGTCATTTAAAAGTAGATGTGTTTGCGGGAATAATACTGTATTGACAGATAGTGATGGACTGCCAGTTTGTGTTGTACAGTCCTATCTATCTATCTATCTATCGATCTATCGATCGATCGATCGTGATAGTGTGTATTTTCATAAGGAACGACAACCGAACACAGAGTGTTAAAATGAAATAACATACAGAAAAGAGGAAAATTACCTTTGCACAGTGACCTTGAATGTATAAAGTCTGTTCAGGCCATTTCTCGGCTCATGCACAGGCCAGCGTTCTGAACTTTTGCATAGGCACTTCCCATGACCCAAAGCTGTGCGTGGGGTAGCTAATTGGCATATGTGACCTTTGACCTTGAACATATAAAGCCATTGCTCGGCTCATGTGCATGATAGCGTTCTGAAATTTTGCATAGGCACTCCTTATGACCTAAACCTATGAATGGGGTAGCTAAGTTGCATAGGTAACCTTGGAACTTTGCAGGCAGCATGACAATAACTTTGTCTGGGCCATTGCCTACTAGACTGAGTAGCAACCCACTGAGCCAAAGCGAAGGACACAGTTGCAGAGGCACAGACACAGAGACAAGATGTTGAGTCAGTCCAGGTTATTAAATAAAGTTGTAGGAAAAAGGCACAACAGTGAAAAACCCAAAGTATAAGGCAAGATGTCCACAGGGAAAAAACAGGAAGGCAAAAATACCCATCAGCCACCTCATCACAAACAAAACTATACTGGTTTACTCACAAAGTTGACTAAGGGAAGTTCACACTTAGTGACTGGAGAATGCTGCAAAGACAACATATGCAGAGTACTGAAATACACAGACATAACAAGTAACAGGTGGTAACAATGACACAGGGATAAAGGTGGATTGGAAGACACAATACAGAGGTGAACATGCAAAATAGTGACATCTAGTGGTGGAGATATGTAACAACACCCAAAGCTCTGAAAACCCCCTTCTCTAAGAACGCCTCTTCAAGTTCAAATTCAAGTTTATTTGTCACGTACAAAATCATACACAGTACAATATGTAGTGAAATGCTTGTTACGACTGTCCTAAAATTTGAAGAATAAAGTATCAATATCAATATCAAGAAGAAAAAACAATAACAAGCCTCTTGGAATTTCTTGGATGGTCAGGGTGGGCACGGTAGAATTCTTGGATGAGGGTACGGTCAGGAATGTCCTTACAGCAACCCAAGTTAGTTCTTATGGACCATAACCCTCCCAATCCACATGAATTTTACCCCTGGCCCTTCGGGAGTCCAGAATATGATGGACCTGAAACACTGGTTCACCATCAATGATCTGGGGGGAAAGGGGGGACTGGTATGGGAGCCAGCGGAGAAGTGACCAACAGCACAACTGAGAGACATGAAAGGTGAGATTGATCATTAAAGAAGGTGGCAGCTGGAGTCTGTTTGCCACCGGATTCACCCTCTTGACCACCTTGAGGGGCCCAGTGAAACGAGAAGCCAGCTTACGACTCTACACAGCCATACTCTCCTCCTAGGTCGTAGAGGGTGGACAGGTCTGCAAAGTCGGTTTTCCTGTGTCTGGTAACTGCGGGATGCTTGGAGGAGTACCACCAGTACCTTCTTCCAGATCGGTCTGCAGCGCTGCACAAACTTCTGGACCAAAGGCACCCCGATGTCGTCCTCCTGTTCTGGAAACAGAGGCACTGAAAACCCAAATAAACACTGAAAAGGAGACTGACCCGTGGAGGTCTTCAAGGTGTTGTGGGCATATTCCACCGATGAAAGCTGAGAACTCCAGGGGCCTCATGTACAAAGGGTGCGTACGCTATAAAACGTTGCGTACGTCCTTTCCCACGGCAAAGTTCAGATGTATCAAGAGTGAAATGTCTGTGGAAATGTGCGGTGCCTCACGCCAACTTCAT
>JAQMYF010049353.1:0-20242 GCA_030014195.1 Neosilurus mollespiculum | reverse complement strand
AACGTTGGGCAATCAGCCATTCCACTGTCAACAGACCTGGGTGAGCATGTAGAGTGAGGGAGCGACAGCATCCCAACTTAACTATATAGGAATAAAAAATGAATACTTTAAATTCATATAGCCACAGGGGTTTGTAGATAAACTACTTAGACTTGTAATAATAAACAATAGCAGCAATAATATTATCAGTAATATCAAAACCGATATCACCATCACCACCACTATCAAAATATTAGTGAACAAATGATGCATAATAATAATGATAATAACTAACAATTTTAATGAAAGAATTTATGTAATACTGATAATTTTCTATTTTTCCATAATAGGTAGGTCTGTGGGAACGTTTGGTTTCTGACCCAGGCATTTGGTTTAAGTTAAATAAGTTAAGAATAGGTTCCAGATGTCACTGAAAACAGATGTATTAATGAATATGGGTTTTTTTCTAATGTGATGTATTCTATGAGAAGGTTGGTCTAGTGACTGATATTTAAAGAGTTTTTGGATTTCCAGTTTAGAAGAATAGTTTTCTTGGCAATCGTTAGATCAATAGGAAGCAGATTTTTTTTTGATTGGAAGATTGTCAACTTCTATGAGATTACTGAGTAAAGAGAGTGATGGGGATTGAGGGATTCTGCAGCTCAGTACCCTCGATGGTTACTTATGTGATCCCTAAAACATGACCTAGTGTAAGCTAATGAGTCTGATACACTATCATGGGGCTTCCCTTCTTTTGAAAAGAAATGTATTCTACTGGTTTAATAGGGTAAGCACTTACAAGTCAGTCTTCAGTCTCCTTCCCACTAAGTTTCACTAAATTTCACACCTTGATTCAGGTGACCAAACGACTCCATATGCAGACCAGGTAAACAACCCTAGTGGACAAAGGACCCTAATGAGCAATGGAATGGATGTGTGGGAGAGTGATTTGCATGTGATTTGAAAGTTTTTTCCTCAGCCTATATTAGGCAGGAACTTTCCACCAGATTTTTCTAACTGATGAAGCTTTTTTGATTATAAGCGAAATGTCTTCAAAAATCACAAAAAGAAGTCCAGTTGCCTCGACTCAAGCTTTTTTAAGATTACCATGACCTGGTTGATTGAGAATCTACACCAACATAGTTAATTTGATCAATCTCAGAATAAATAATAATAAAAAAAAACTAGAAATGATCTAATAATGAGCATTTTTACTCAAAATTGAACTTAATATGGATATTGGACATTTTGCATGTATGTATGCATGTTGATCTTATAATTATATATATAATTACTTGGATATCAGTGTCTAATTTTCCAAATTTAAGTAGGCCTACAATATCTGGCCAAATCCGCCAGTAAACAAGTCACTTTTGAAATGATCACTATCTTTGTCAATATATCTCCGATTTAATTCAATTCAGTTCAGTTTTATTTGTATAGTGCTTTTTACAACTGACATTGTCGCAATGCAGCTTTACATAGTAAAAGTAATTTAAAAAGGAAGTTAAAACATTTTCCTACAACTCCTATCCCTAATGAGTAAGTCTGCAGCGGCAGTGGCAAGGAAAAACTCCCTCACAAGTGTGGCACATGACCATTAAGTGCTTTAAAGGTTAAAAGTAGAAATTTATATTTGATTCAAAATTTAATTGGAAGCCAGTGCAGTGAAAATAAGACGGGGGTGATATGCTCGTGTCTTCTGGTTCAAGTAAGAACTCTTGCTGCTGCATTCTGGACTAACTGGAGCTTGTTTATGCACCTGTTACAACATCCAGACAATAATGCATTACAATTATCTAATCTTGAGGTAACAAAAACAAGTTTTTCATCCTACCTGTGACTTACATCATCCGGTGACATTTAAATATCTTTATTTAAATTCAATATTTAAATATCTTATGGATGAAATGAAAGCTAAAAATTCACTATTTTGAATGGCAAAATCAATTTGATCAAATGTATAAAGATTTCATTGCGTTAAATAATTAAAGAAAACCATCTATTTTTGTGTGAGTATTTTTATTCAAATTAGGGTACCTTATTTCAATTTTGTATAACTTTTGACACAATAAATCTACATACATAATTCACGAAGCTATCTGTCATTTGGTGTGTCACATGTCCTATTTGCTTAAAGATGATGATTTGGTTGTTTTGTGGGAAAATGGCATATGTTGTAAGCGTTTTGGTTAGGGTAGGTCAATAAAAGCGTTCATTGGTCAAGTCCCTGTTACCAGTTATTTTTGGAATCTAGATTGTGCAAAAATTATTTTGTTGCAGTGGAAAAAGCTTCATTAAGTTCAATTCAATTCAATTCAGTTTTATTTCTATAGCGCTTTTTACAATCGACACTGCTGTAAAGCAGCTTTACATAGTAAAAGTAATTTAAAAAGGAATTTAAACATTTTTCTACAACTCCTACACATCCCTAATGAGCAAGCTCACGACGACAGTGGCAAGGAAAAACTCCCTCAATTGACACGTTGACAATTGAATAAGTGTAAGTTGTTGTTTTTTTTTTTTTTTACGAAGTTTTCTTTTGAGATTAAGTATGATTGTCCTATTTGATGCTTGATTCATACCAATGATGGGAGATTCTATTTCTCAGAATTTAAAAAAGTGGAAGCTGTCAGCAGTCGACATGGTCAAGTGACCGATATCTAGCAATTTCACTGGCTACAACTGTTGCTTACTAACAGAAAACACCATGTGTTTAATTTTTTACAATGATAATGCCCTCAATCAATAGAATATCAAGAAAGTTATAGTTATTAACAAACCATAGTTGTTGATCCCTGTAATCCTAAAAAAAATTGAGGCTAGTAAATTAAAAAAAAAGAATTATTAGATTGGTGACCATCTAGCACAAAACCAGTCGGAACTTGCATGACCCAGGGTCATAGAATAATGTCATCTTTTCTTTTCCACTTCCTACTTGTAGGCTGCTTATGTCCTAATGTCACATGCTGTTAGCAGCTAGCGTGTGCATACCTACATGGTGGCCAACCCTGAGCCACTTCATCCAGCTTTGTGCTATAGTATGCTATAGGCTGTTTCTGGTGACCTTTACATCCATCTTTTATAAGAACTGTGGTGGCATTGCCTCCACATCTGTTAACTACATAGAGGTGAAATGGTCTGATGTAGTTTGGTGTGGCCAGACCTGGTGTAGTTTGTAACTCTTATTTAATTGTTTCAAAAGCTTCTAGTGTGTCCGTAGCTTCTAGTGTGTCCGTAAATGCTAATAACATTTGTAATCCTCAATCCAGTCAGAACCAAATCCTGTCACCCCTCAGGGGGCAGATTGGACAAGGGTGTGTAAGAATTTTACACTTCTGTCTGAAAGTCTTTAACTACCTTATTTACAGCTTTCAGGTCATGCACTAATCTCCAACTTATTTTGACTGCTTTATGAAATGAAAAGATGGGGGTATTGCTTGTTAAGGTGAGCATTCCTGCCTCTAACAGTCTTGAAATGTGCCTCCATGTTTGGTACTTGTGCTAGCTTTTGTTTTTTAAGTCTTCCTTCTACTTACTGACACATCTGTGCACCTCGGGGTTCCACCTCTATCTATTGTGGGGGTCCTATAGTGGAATATCCAAACACACCTTGTTCATGGTTCCAGCCAGAAGTTTGAAAATTCAAGATGGTCAGGGTAATTTCCTGCAAAATATTTTCCAAATAACACTCACACCCAATTTCATGCTTGTATCACAAAATTAACTATTGCATTGTTTTTGTCACTAACGCACAAACATTACTTGTTTAAACTGAGCACATGTACAGAATTCTGGCCTTCTGACATTACAGTGCTCTTATGAACATATATTCACATTACATTTTATATATTTCACTTCTCCACCATGCAATTACTGTGGTTGCTACATTTCTTTTACACATACCCTCAGCAGCAGCTTCAGCTTTTACTTAATAGAATCTATACATTGTAAGAAAGGTCCTAAGATCACTTTTTCAAATCATCTCATAATTCATCATTTGTACATCCCACTTAATAATTAATAAATAATAATAATAAATATATTAAAAAAAAATAAATAAATGTAATAAATCTTTCTGATCACGGTAGATCAAAAAGGCACAACATAATGTCCTGAGCCCCGTTCCATTACTTCAGCACTGTTTTCTACACCTATTCCAAGCAGTTGTACACAGGTATACTTCTGCCTAACTTATCCTTGATGTTTTCCAGGAGTCCGTTTCTGGAAACTGCTCTCACTCTGTCCAATCTTTTCTCATGGCATAGGATTTTCTACCGTTTCCACACTGGGCAGAATCTTTTAAGCATAATCTTTTAATCTGTTTAAATCAGCTTCTAATTGTCATCCCTGCCTAATGCTCAAACAAATGGGTTCTCTATGCTCACTGTTCCTTGCTTCTTGGCCTCAGACCCTGTCAAATAAGCTTATCTCCTCTCCACCACAGCTCTGTTTTCTACCTAAACAGTTGGTCTAACCTTACTTCCTTTCTGCCCCGCCTTCTCCACTGCCTTGGGCCTTTTCACACACTCGTTTCTGCCCACCCTGACATCCAGTACCCTCCCTCTATGGCAGAAAGCAATAAAATCTGTTCTAATATTCTAAAACAGATATCAGAGAGGAAATAGAATGCATACATGCAAAAAAATGTAACAGAGAGCGAGTGAGAGAGAGAGAGAGAGAGAGAGAGAGAGAGAGAGAGATTAATGTTCACACCAACACATTAAGCAGATAAGATGAATACACATCTATAAAGCTCTTAATTTTTTATTTTCCTGATAACTACATTCATTATATTAGGTTCATAAGTCAGTGGGCCCTGAACCTCAACTCTCTTGAAACAACGAGTCAGAGAAAAGCTCTGTTTTATTTATTTATTTTTTAAAGTGCTTAACTTGTGTCTACTGGTGACTTCTGTAGCTTCCCCAACCCGAGGTCCCAAGGAGAGCTGAGAGGAGCCCCATCTGGCCCCACGGTTTTGGGTGCCAAATCTTTGCGGGGGCAAACACAGTCTAATTATTGACGAAGAGAAACAGGTTGCAATTCAGATATTTATTTAACCCAAGAAGAATGCATCAAAAATACAGACAATTGATCAACAAAGTGATCTTCAGAAACAATGACTGAAGACTATGACCCTAAATCAGGCCTATTCAATTAATTTGAAATGGGGGCTGGATCATGAATAGAATGCCGAGTGAGGGGTCAAAGACTTGCTTGAAAACAATTAACAGATACTGAAAGTAATCACATAGTGTATTTTGTAAATGCCTTATAAAATAAGTGCATTGTATTGTATCAAGACATACTGTGTAGGCCCAAGGCATTTCGAATTTTTAACTAACAGACAAAATCCACTTAAGTGAACACAACTGTACCAACAAAAACAACATGAGTGTTGTATGGTATTAAATAGAGCTATAACAACATATGAGTGAATAGTATTTTATCAAACAAATAAATAATAACTAGAAAAATTCCAGAAGAAATTTTGAGATGTGGCTGCTGCTGCGTGCTGAACTGTAGAACACAGAAAAATTCCTCACAGTTTACACAGGTTTCTAAGTAGCTGTGTCAAAACAGGTTGTGATAAGTCAGAGAATCAAAATGCTTTAACTGTAACTATTATTGTGGGGTTTAAGATTGAGGTAAAGATTGATGGTGCAAAATACAGGGATATTCTTGAGCAAAACCTGTTTCAGTCTGCCTGTGATTTGAGAATGGGACGGAGGTTTACCTTCCAGCAGGACAATGACCTGAAGCATACTGCTAAAGCAACACTCGAGTGGTTTAAGGGGAAAATCTGTTGGAATGGTCTAGTTAAAGCCCAGACCTCAATCCAATTGAGAATCTGTGGTCAGACCTGAAGATTGCTGTTCACAAGCGGAAACCATCCAACATGAAGGAGCTGGAGCAGTTTTGCCTTGAGGAATGGGTAAAAATCCTAGTGGCAAGATGTGGCAACCTCATAAAGACTTACCCACAGCGACTTGCAACTGTGATTGTTCCAAAAGGTGGCTCTACAAAGTACTTATATAGAATAGTTATGCATGCTGAAGTTTTGTGTTATTTTGTCGTATTTGTTGTTTGCTTCACAATAATTCCAGGTTGTGAGGCAACAAAGCATGTAAATCGACTGTCGATACTGCACTCGAGCATTGAACATCGATGTACAAGTGGTAATCGAGCAAAATAAGACAAAAATCTAACCTTCTATTGAATTCAGTTTTATTTGTATAGCGCTTTTTACAATTGACATTGTCACAAAGCAGCTTTACATAGTAAAATTTAAGGAGGAATCAAAAAATTTTTCTAAAGTCACTGGATGTGCCAGTTTGTCCAAATCAGCTGACCGATTTCAGATGATGTAGCAGGAAAATGTAGTCACGCTGAGTATCCGTTTCAACTTGTGTCAGGAGTGCATACTTCAAAATATATATAAGTTTTAAATGTTGTTGAGTGGTAAAATCAAAGTCATGATAAATAATTTACGCCATGCTTTTTCTTAAATTTTCTCATCACATTTGGTGCACAACTTCATTTTATTAAGTGTATAATCACCACTGCATTACTATTTTTTAATTTATTCACTTGCTAAACCATCCCACATGGTTTGAATTACATTCATGCTATGCAATAGTCAAAAAAAGATGGTGATGCCTCTATATATATATATATATATATATATAAAGAAAGAAAATAAAAATACAAAGGGGAAATAGTAACTTAGTAAGACACAGTAACAGTCAGAGTCCTTGCATTTGTGCAGAATTAGCCGCCTTGCCAGAAGAGTACCGGAAGCAATAATGTCAGTTTGGACTTTGTTCAGGATTACAGTTGAATGGCTGACTCCAAATATTGCTGTAATAGCAGAAGGTGTAACAGGTTTTCTGAAAGCTTTTGAAAGAGTATTAAAGATTTGACACAAGAAACCAGACAACTTTGGGCATGACCAAAACAAGTGACCTAAAGTGCCCAAGGATTGTTTACACCGGTTACATGTTGGATCAATGTCACTGAAAACTGCAGCTAATTTAACTTTTGACCAGTGTAGTCTGTGTGTAACCTTAAATTGAATTATTTTGTGCTTGATGCAAATAGAAGAGTTGTGTATCCCCTGAATAACCTTATGCCACACATGATCTGATATTTGTTTGCCAAAAATCCTTTGTTTCAAAGGATCTAAAATAGCACTGTTATGAGTGCACATTAATGTATAGATTGAACTTATTGAGTGTTTATCATCTGTGCCACATTTGAGGACTGTATCTGAAAGAGAGACCCGAGAACAGAAAGGGTCTAACGCTAAAGTCTAAAGCTAAAACAAGAAGGTACGAAACTCCTCGACTTAAAATTTGAATTTGAAATCACTCTACTAACTGTTCAAATGAAGCAAAGATGCCACCAATATACAGGTCATTTAATGATGAGGCACCACCTTTTAGCCAGGTCTCAAAAGCTGTATCTGTTACAGATGGCACAAACGTATGATTTACCACAATAGGGGACACAAGTGGAGGACTGTTTAGTATAAAATGATGCCTAAATTAATACCAGATTTTTAGGGTGCATTTCACAATTGGGTTTGTTACAAAGCCGGATACAGGTGAGGAGAGTGGAAGTTTGGTAGAGAGTAAAGAAACTGGTGTTGGTTGTATAGATTCTCTCAGTAAAGACACCCAACTAGCAATGATTCCATTTCTTTTCCAAAATAAAACTGTCCCAATATTAGCTGACCAATAATAATACTCAAGGTTTGGAAGTGACAATCCCCCTCTCTTCTGAACCCCCAGAAAAATACCACCTACCTCCTACTCTTGGTTGTCTTCCACTCCAGGTAAATGTAGATATTTGACCATTTAACATTTTGAAAAAAGATTTCGTAAGAAATTCCTGCATGCACTAAAATAAATATAAAAACTTACAGTACAGAACAATACAGACATCTTTACTGAGTTGATCCTTCCTCCGAGAGAAAAAGACAAAGAATACCAACGATCAAAATAATGCTTAAGATGTGATAAAAGAGGTTTGTAATTAAACTTAAAAAGATCTTTGTAATTGTGGATAATCCATATACCTAAATACTCTACTTCAATTTATTGTGACTTATTTTGAATGGGGTTGAAAGAAGGTGCACATCTTTAAACTTACTTCCAAATCCAAATTTCTTCAATGGTTAGAAAAGAGTCCCATTGCACTTGATCAAAGGCATTTTAAGCATCAAGTGAAATAACCACTTCTGTAGATTGATGTTGAAGGCCAGTAAATAATATTCATCAGATGTTTAATGTTCAAGAAGGACTGCTGATTCTCAATAAAACCTGTCTGATCTGGTGAAATGATCTGAGGTAAAATATCCTCCATTTTAAATTTTAACATCTACATTTAAAAGAACGATCAGTCAGTATGACCCACAATCTAAGGGGTTCTTGTCTTTTTCTAAAATTAGTTAAATAACAGCCTGGGACATGGTAAGAGGCAAAAAGTGGGATGAGAAAGATTCCTCAAAAACAGACAATAATGAAATTAGAGTGGAGAATTTCTTCAAGAAAAAAAAACAAAAACAAAAAAAAAACTCTATGGGATATCCATCTGGACCCCAGGATCTACAATTTTCCCTACTTGTAATTGCTGAATTAACTACCAAAATTGTAATTCCTTGCTCCAAATCAGCAAATGTCTCAGTATTTATTTTTGGGATGTCCAGTTTTTTCAAAAAGTCTTCCATAACTATTGAGGCATTGGATTTATCTTGTGAGTGTAAAGACAGGAAAAAATCATAAAAACAAGAATCTATTGCAGCACTATACTCTTAAATAAGCCTTTAGTGTCTCTCACACAACTGAAGGAGACATCCCTGGAGTTTGGTTTATACTCAGAAATGATTTCATTTTAGCATTGATATAGTTTATTAATTTATTGTCTGAGAAAAGCACAGGATTTACTCTCCAAGGACGATAACTTGAATGTGCAGTTGGAATGTTCATTATCATAGTAGGTGGACCATGATCAGATATCACTATAGCTTTATAATTGGCTGTCATAACCAATGGCAACAGAATTTTATCTATTAAAAATAATCTATACAGGAATATGAATTATGTAAATGCAATGACATTTCGTTCTGTATACACCTGTATATCTGAATGACAAATAAAGCTAAGTCTAAGTCTAAGTCTAAGTCTAAGTCTAAAGGGGAAAAGAAAGAGTAAGTGCAAGTGGTAGGGTTATGAAACCGCCATTCATCTTCTATACCATATGATTTAAGGAAATGTTGGACTTTGTTGCTGACAAAGGAATCTTCCTCGATGACCTGTGATCTAGAGTAGGAGAAATACAGTTGAAATCATCTCTGAGAATAAGATGCTGTGATACATGTTAAGCAGTTTAAAGAATAAATTGCTAAAGAACTCCTGTCATCTGTATTAGGTGCATATATAATTGCCAAAATAACTGGAAGACTGTGTAGATGACCAGCTGTAATCTTCTTCAACACTCACCAACCCTGTTTTTAATAATCTATGGTCATCGACCTGTAAATGGGTCTCTTGGAGGAACGCAACATCAGTTTTTAGGTGCTTCAAATGTGTTAATGCCTTTTTACATTTCACACTACGGTTAAGTGACTTAACGTTCCAACTCACAGATTTCACTGGGCAGCCATTAGTCTGCCATGAATCATTAGGGTTACCCATAAGTAGGAAAATAAGTCAGAGTAATACAGAAGTCACTGTCCTTAAACAGAAAAAGCATTACATACAAATATAAAAAGAAAAAGACTGGTTTGGCATCTTCCCTAAACTTAACATAAACATATTGAACCCCCTATATAAGTCTCCACAGATTAGGTGCTTACTTGGGTAACTACTAAGTCCTAACTAAACAAGCTCCCATCCACCATATTCTGAGGTAACAAAAGTGAAGCAGCAGAAGTAAGGCACCTTGAGAGTCCACTGATAAAATGACCCAAGCTAAAACTATCACATTTCTAAACTGTACCCTTGTTCATGTAGACATAGTGTAAAGTGTAATGAAATAAGTATGATTATACTACAGAAAGGCAATGTAAATTATAAATCTAAAACAGCTAAATAAAAATGATGAGAAAAAAGTCAGTGCCAACAGCTAGTGGTTATCACAACATACGAAACTATCACTGTGAACAGTCCCATGTCTACTTCTCTATCACTCTTCTCTTGAAGTCATAACGATGTGCTTTTTTCCTTGTCCGTTGTGGGTGATTTGCAGCTGTGCCGGGTAGAAAAGGCCATATTGGACTCCTTGTTGATCCCGTAGCAGTTTCATTGCCTCATTGAACGCAGATCAAGCCCTGGCTACACTGGCTGTATAATCTGGGAAGATATAAATGGGCTCTCCTTTGTATAAGAGTGGAGCCTGGGTTCAGACACGCCACAGTATTTCCACACAGTCCCAATAATAGTGTAGCTTAGCAACAATTACTCCTGGTTTACCGCCAGGATTCTCTGGTGTCTCTGTGTGACCGGTCCACAATGATCTCTTTGTCCAGGTTAAGTACAGTACTTCGGACAGTAATTTGGACACTGACTTGTTAGAACATGAACCTGCCCCTTCTGCAATACTGACTATACGGATATTATGCTGGCGCATTCTGCACTCCATTCATTCATTCATTTTCTGAACTGCATAATTCTAATTAGGGTCACAGGGAGGCTGGCGCCCATCTCAGTCAACTCTGGGCGAGGTCTGCCCTCTATGCCCTCACATTTTTTTTAATTTCTTTAAGCTCTATTGTCAAAGTGGCTACACTTTCCTGCAACTCCACCACATTATCGGACCATGTTGCTACATCATTTTCTATGTCATTAAGAGTGTTTTTTTTTACCTGGTCATGCTCGCTGTGAGTTAACATGTCATTGTTTGCTTATTCAGGCTTGGGGCTCATTCTTGAGGTAGCTGAAGTCTTCGGCGAGAGTGTTTTACTCTGCTCTAATGACTGCGGAGATTTCAGCGTTTAGATCAGATAGGATTTGCGCCTTTAATTTCTCCATACTATTTCCTTCGTTTTCCTTAAGGGGAGAAGAGGATGAATGACCCAAGGTTTTGGTAGCAAAAGAGGAGTTAGCCCTAGTGTTAGCTGATCCGGAGTATTTAAATTTTCTAAGATTCGACGCCATAATAGTGAACAAACAACAGTGTTGTTATTGCAGGATAGTTTAAATGACTTTCATCAAAAGTTTGTCAGAAGGTGGAAGAAAAAACAATGCTGCTTCAAATATTATATATAAAGTGAAGATTGGACAGGAGCTCAGTGAAAACATGTCTTACTCCAATGATTGCTCCCTGGCACCCTCTAAAAACATTTAAGTAGGCTTATACAAAAGTTTAGACAAATAAGGACAAATATAAAGTATGAAATAAACTACAAGGAAATATGTGCAAACAAAATATGATACTATAAAATTTACAGTATTTTGCAGAAATTGTCATTGTCATTTAGTGTAAACCAGTGTTGGTGAGGTATTGAAGTGAATAACCTGTGTACAGTGGGTTATTTCACAGTGGTTTTCCCCACATTTTGTGATTGGTAACAGTTCAACAGAGCCACAGACTGTCTCTGTGCCGGGTGGTCCTGGTGTAAAGTGCTGTAACTCTTTTCAGAGGGCAGGAGTTCAGTTTATGAGCAGGGTGTGAGGGGTTGCAGACATGCTACCTGCCCTTTGTCATGCCCTGGACCGGTATAAGTCCTGGTGGTGGATTAGTGATTAAGTCAATGGGATACTGATCCGAAGGTCAGCGGTCCAATCCCACAATCACCACTATTGGGCCCTTGAGCTGGGCCCTTAACCCTCAGTAGTATAAAAATGATAATTGTAAGTCACTCTGAATAAGAGCATCTGCCAAATGCTGTGTGTGTATGAAATGCTGTGTGTGAGGAGAGGTCGGTCCCGATGATCCTCTCTGCAGACCTGATTGTCCACTGCAGGCTGATCCTGTCTTGTTTGGTGGCCAATCCAAACCAGACAGTGATGGATGTGCAGAGGACAGACTATATGATTGCAGTGTAGAGGGTGATCAACAGCGCCTGTGGCAGGTTAAATTTCCTGAGTTTTCGCAGGAAATACAACCTCTGCTGGGGTTTCTTTCGGACAGTGTTTATGTGGAACTTCTACTAGAGGTCATGAGAGATTGAAGGTGTTTCTGACTATACCAGAGGACCAGCTGTACCACCTCCCATCTGTAAGTGGACTCATCACCGTCCCTGATCAGACCAATGACAGTGGTGTCATCCACACACTTCAGGTGTTTCACTGAGGGGTCCCTTAAAGTGCAGTCATTTGTGTAGGGGAGGAACAGCATTGGGGAGAGGAAACACCCTTGGGGGGCTCCAGTTCTAATAGATGGGGTGCTGGATGTGATGCTGCCACTTGTCAGTCAGGAAGTTGGTGATCCAGCAGATACTGTAAGCTAGGGCAGCTTCTGGTGAAAGATTTCAGGTATGATGGTGTTGAATGCTGAACTAAAATCCACAAACAGGATCCTTGCATATGTCCCTGGGGAATCAAGGTGATGCAGGAAGTAGTGCAGAACCATGTTGACTGTGTCATCCGCTGACCTATTGGCCCAGTAGGTAAACTGCATTGAGTCCAGCAGGGGGCCTGTGATGTCATTTAGGTGGTTCAACGCCAGTCTTTCAAAAGAGTTCTTGACCACAGACGTCACAGCAATGGACCTGTAGTCGTTCGGATCTGCGATGGTGGGCTTCTTAGGGACCGGGATGATGGTGGAGCATTTGAAGCAGGAGGGCACTTCACACAATTCCAGAGATTGGTTGAAGATCTGGGTGAAGGTGGGTGCTATTTGGACTGCACAGACTCTCAGACAGGAAGGTGAAGCCCCTGTCACATATTAACGATTTGCAGAACTTATGCCGACGTATGACAAATTTCTATAAAACGCTGGAATATGCTGAACTCTTGATGTTATTCCAGTTTTGAACATATACATAACTTATTAGACACTTATCCAGAACCTATTAAAAACTTATAGTTAACTAATGTATATCAAACTTATCCCCAACATATTGACGTATGTAAATGTATCTGACGTGTTCCAGATGACCCCAGAACTTTTACTGAACGTCTTTCTAACTTACAGCTAGCGTATCATGGGCATATTGGCAGTGGAAGAGGTCGGCATCCCACATCCCTCTGCTGTGGCTCCCGTGGCTTATATTGCCTCCAGACAAGTGACTCATTTTGACCCTGGTAAGCTAGCAATGGATAAATCTTTTTTTCTGATGAGAAAAGAACATTTAATTTAATGAACACGTCATGGACAGATTAATTTGCTTTCACTGCTGACAAAACTGGTTTACCGGCATGCTTAATGTGTGGTGATAAATATGTAAACAACAAAACAAATTAACCGTTGAAAGACATTTCCAGAATGAATTTGACATATCGCACATGTTGCGATCTCCAGCTGCACAACAAAGTCCAGTGACTGTCCAGAGGGGAGGTACTGAAATGGTTTGCTATGTATCTCAGGAATATAAAAACTATTCTGGAAAGCAATGGGTTCACCTTTCCTGAGCTGGATCAGCCAGATTGGTTGGAAAAGATGCACTTCATGGCGGATATGACAGCACACCTTAACATGCTTAACAAAAAGTCTGTGTGGACTTGGGAAAGGGAAAGGAAGCACAGCCCTGCAGATGCTGGAGGAGGTTTTGGCATGTCAGCGCTAGATGACATTGTTTTCCAGAGATGTACAGAGAGGTACACTGCTTCACGTCCCCTCTTTGAGAGAGTTCAAATAAGCACACAATCAGACGACTTATGAGTCTTCTGCGTGCCATCATCCCAATGCAAACTGCATTTCAGGAAAGATTCTGTGAGTTTAGGGAGGAAAAAACACATTATACTTTCCTATCACTCCTCTGAATGCCGAGCCAGCGCTGTTAGAATAAGACTGCATTTACTGCATTTACAGCCCGATCTTGAGCTGGAACTGGCTGAAAGACACACTGAGCTCTTGAACTCAAACACACTTACAAAGGCATGTGGGTGTCTAAGTTCTGAAGCTTAACATCTGATCTTGAAGATGTTGCTCGTCAAAAGGCTATTCTTGCTCAGAAGTACAAATGGAGTGACACTGAAAACCTACCTGGACAAATTGGTGTTCAGTACATGGAGTGCCATTCCCAACACTTATATTGTTGAAAAAGTATGCATTTGAAGTCCTGTTGATCTTTGGATCTTTGGATGCTTGTGTGAGCAGGTTCGTGAACTACATCAAAAGTAAACATTGCTCTCGTCTCACGGATGAGAGCTTGCAATCCTGCATGAAAATGAAACTGATGTCTTACAGTCCTGTTATGGAGACGCTGTGCAATGAAGTTCACAAGCAGAAATCACATTAGCCATGTGAAAAAAATAATTTAATAAGCTATTATTTCGAAAATATATATTTTTATATCGGACCCTGAACTAATGTAGTTGTGTTTCATGTTCAGGTTGAAGTTTGACCGCTGTAGGAAATTAAGGAATGACAGCACACTGAAATAGACATTAACATATAAACTGGCATTTTTTTTGTTCACTCTTATTAATGCAAGTGAAATACACTGCTGCATAAGTTAGACTACTGTTGGCCATAAATTGCAAATGCTGCCAATATGCTAGGCATTCGTTGGTATAAGTTATATGTAGGTTCAAAGTACGCGAAACATTATATTCAACTTATGAGTAACTTACAAATAACGTGTGTGAAGGATCACATAACTTACCTACAACTTATGGCAACTGATCTCCTTTGTCAGCTTGTTTCTGGCCTGCCTGTACAAGGCCTGGTCTTCACTGGCTCTCCACTAACACAGCTTCTTCAGATTAGCTGTGAACCATGGTTTCTTGTTGTTGTATGTGTAGAAGGTCTCGGTCTGCATGCACATGTCCTCACAAAACCTGATGTATGATGTCACAGTGTCAGTGAGTTTATTAATGTCTGCAGCTTCAAAAACCATCCAGTCAGTGCAGTCAAAACATGTCTGCAACTCCAACTTTGACTCGTCTATCCCCTTCCAAACAGTACTCACAACAGGCTCACAAGTTTTTAACTTATGGTATGAGATGGATCAAAGTGATCAGAGAGGCCTAAAGCTGCTCAGGGGACAGCAGGGGACCATCCTCTAAAACTGTTGTAGGATAAATGAGTAAATATATGTAGGAATAATTGATGATTATGTATTTTCTCCACCAATAATATATATGAAATCACTTAATAAACTACCAGCATTTCCACCAAAATAATATATATTTGGAATCACTAATTACAGGATCCTCTTTTGGTTTGGCTCCTTTGTAATTAAAGGGAAAATGAGTGTTAATAGAGTATGTTAGCTGGATGCAGTTCAGGGTCCTCCATTTTTGTAAGAAACAGACAAACTTAGACAACATGGCATACAAACATTTAATTACTAACTACAAAACAAACAAAGAGTAGACAAGATAAATGATGGTTGGATTATGGAAATTACTGTAGCAGAACAATTTTAACAGAGACATAATACTGGCAAACTTTGGATCATGCCTGAGACCAATGAGAGAGTATGATGATGATTTAAGATAGTTTAACAGAAAAGCACCATAAGTTATCAGAATCTTATGAGATGCTGTGTTATCCATCCCTTTTTTTGTGAACTGGGCTGCTGCGCTGTTCTGAGATGTCAGGTCACGTGCTGATGTGGTGTGCTCTCTGCACTGTGTCTCTGGCTTGATCCACGGGGGTCAGGCGTCATCATAGGTTTTGTGTTGAGCTCGGCATCTTGGCAGCGAGCTGGCCTGGCGTGAACATCCTTTTTGATTGCAATAGGGTTGGCAAATGACTAATTAAGTGAGAAAAGTTAAAGACGTTTTTGTCTTCTGCCCAATTATAGACTGTAGTCTATTAGCCTTCTAGGCAAAGCTATCATGACAACATGATGTAATTTGTGCTTTCCTATAGTACTTTTACCCCTAAGTGATTAATAAGAGAACATTACTGGTCTGTGCACTTTTGGTCATTCCTTTTTCTATTTTTAAGCTTTTCATGTTGTATTCAGAAGGAAGAAATTGAGAAGGAAATTGTCTTCTTCCATTCCATCCTTCCCATACTTAAGACCCCAAGATACTTGAACTCCTTCACTTGGAGTAGGATCTCATTCCAGACCCAGAGAGTGCATTCCACCCTATTCCGATTGAAAACTATGGCCTCGGACTTGTAGGTGCTGATTGTCATCCCGGCCACTTTACACTCAGCTGCGAATCACTCCAGCAAGAGTTGGAGGTCCCGGCTTGATGAAGCCAAAAGGACAACATCATCCACAAAGATCATAGATGAGATCCTATGACCACCAAACCAGAACCCCTCAACGCCTTGGCTGCCCCTAGAAATTCTATCCAAAAAAAATTATGAACTGAACTGGTGACAAAGAACAGCCTTGAAAGAGTCCTACCCTCTCTGGAAATTTATTTGACATGTTACCAATGTGGACCAAGCTTTGGCTCCAGCAATACAGAGAATGATTGACCTATAGCAATGAGTCCAGTACACCATATTCACAAAGCACCCCATAAGATATCCCATGGGACGCAGTCGAAAGCCTTTCCAAGTCCACAAAGCACATGTGGACAAGTTGGACAAACTCCCATGCCCCCTCCAGGATCCTGTATAGAGATGGTCAAGAGTGCTGTTTTAGGACGAAAACCACATTATGCCTCCTGAATCATAGAATCCTCTTCAGTACTCCTGAATAGACTTTCATGGGTAGGCTGAGGAGTGTGATTCCATGATAGTTGGAACACACCCTCCTTTTTAAAAAGGGGGACTACCACCCCGGTTTGCCAATCCAGAGGTACAGCCCCCGTTTTCAAGTAGTACTTTTTACATTTACCATCTCAGTGTAGGGACAAGTATGCACGAGCATGATCATATCTATGTTTAACTGCTATCTTACACTTATTTATCTATATCTCTCTGATGTAAATGTAAAAAAAGTATAAAGGGAAAAGCATGTACCTAATGTTTATAAAACCAACTTTCATTTTAATAAGTATTGTAGCATTAGGAGTAGGCTGTAACTATGTATTCCAGTCTCTGCCACAAATCAGGATACTGGAGGACTTTTTGAGGAATATTTGTCATATTATTTCTTAATAAACAACTAATCATTTCCTGGTGGTTTATGAACAGTGTTGCTTGTTGATGATCAAAGAGAACCTTTCATATCAGGTTACATGGATGGGATCCACATCTTCATGCCGAAGTTATCATTC
Organism: Neosilurus mollespiculum; assembly: GCA_030014195.1. NCBI lineage: Eukaryota > Metazoa > Chordata > Actinopteri > Siluriformes > Plotosidae > Neosilurus > Neosilurus mollespiculum. Next base: position 2,966 of record JAQMYF010049353.1, on the reverse strand, counting down.
CACTTATGTTCTCCCTTTTTACTAGGTCCCTCGGTGATGTCATATCCTCACATGGGTTCTCAAGACTGAATTGCTGTTCATCCCCGCTGACTCATCCCCACATCAAGATCTCCCTGGACAACTCTGTGATCTCTCCTTCAGTCACTGCATGAAGCCTTGAAGTAACCATGGACAATTGCCTGTCCTCTTCTCATATCAATAATCTTTCTTGATCATGTTGATTTCTCCTCTTTAAAATCCCAAGGATTCGTCCATTTTTTTTCACTAAGGCCACTCAGATACTTGTTCAGTCTCTTGTCATCACAAGGCTACACTACTTCAATTCACTTCTGGCAGGTCTGCCTTTGAGCGCAATTTGACCTCTGCAACTGATCCAGAATTCAGCTGCACAGCTTGTTTTCAACCTCCCCAAGTTTTCCCATACCACACCACTGCTACAATCTCTCCACTGGCTTCCTGTCGCTGCTCGAATTTGATTAAAAACACTAATGCTTGGCTGCAAAGTACTTATTACACCCCGCACTGCACTGTGTTATCTCAGATCTTCTAGCACTGCTAGACTGGTCCCTCCTTTTACCAAAGTACAAGGGGAACTTGTATCTCAGTCTAATGAGGAAAGGAAAAGGAAGGAGAGGCTCATGTGATATTATATAGCGGTTGGTGCCAAGAGAAAGGTCAGTGAATGTGTGTTTGCGCCACCAGTGATTTAAAAGTAGAACTGTTTGGGGGAATAATGTATTACCAGATACTGATGACGTACCAGTCTGTGTTGTGCAGTCTGTCTCCGATTGCTTGTCCGGTTCATCCTCAGTGTTTGTTCAGAATCCGAACATGATGTATGTGGCTCATATTGCTTTGGCTACCCGTTTCCCTCTGACGGAGTTTAAATTGTGATTTGATTCTCTGTTCCACCTGAATTAAAGCCTTAGAGTGAAAATGTTCCAGTTCTACACCACTTTATTCCATTTCCACCATATTAAATCCATGTTCACCACTCGCCATGTACTTGTTTATACGCAATACTTCCCCCGTATACACTGTAAAAATGGTTACTTAGATCTAACTAAAAAAGGCAACATTTTCCAACCACTTTTTGTAAGTTTAGTGAACTAGTTGGTATTTTGACTTGGAAAAACTTAATAATGTGCCTCCCACTGTATGCTAAAAAGTTAAGTAGCATCAACAAAAAAGCATTAAAACCAATGTGAAAAATGTCAGCAAATTTAACACACCAGACTTAATTAAAATAAGTGGCATTTAAGATAAAGATCTGAATCTGATGTGCACTCTTACTTTAGTGTATTAGTTTTGCAAGCTTGCATGGTCTCGCTGGCGTGCAACAGTTTCATGAAGCTGCACCTGTCCGAGCAGGTGTTTTTTTTCTCTTCACGTCTCAGCGCGACACTGACCGTGGTGCTAGCCTAGCTCTGACCGACTAACTTAGCTGAACTCGCGTCGTGTCCATCAAGCACAAACACTTTGAACACGATGGGGAGTTTCAACTCCTCTCACAGCACAACTTACAGTACTTTATAAGGTAACAGTTCACACTACATCATGTAATTAACATGAAAACACATGGCTCACAACTCCACGCCATCCATACACCTTTTCTTCTCTTCCTCAAGCTCGGGCTCACCCGGAAGTGTAATTCTATAGGTCATGAACTATCAAACGTAAATCAGAATTACTTTAACTTTTTTTTAAACATTCAAACCCTTGAAATATATTTTAAAAGCACCCATTCTAAGCAGATATTATTTATACATTTTATTACCTCATTTATCTTTACACACTATTTATGTAATTTAAATTTTACTATGGCTATTTTACTAATATTAATCAGGCATTTTATCTTTAACTTATTCCCATTAAAAAAAATAAAATAAATACAACTGATATTTATCAGAGTATTACATAATGTTGACCAATTTTTCCTTTTTATGTTTTAGTAGTCCAGACTGCATCAAATAATTAGTTACCATCACCTTAAGTTTACCAAATAAAGAGGTATCAGCTTCCAACATTTATTAAATAATTACCATATGCAAAAAGTGGCAATGACCTAAAAAGCAGTGAATAAAGAACATATGTAAACAGTACATACCTGAACGTATGGCTTCAGAATATATAAAGTGCTTATTGGTAAAATACCTTCACAGTGCAGTTTTTACTGTGTACATAATAATAGCAACACAGCATTGAATATTGTAATAACAGGCTCATTTGAACTTATCTTATAAAATGCAAGACCTTCACAGTAGTTAACATAATCTTAAACAATGTAATTGTTGTAAGAACAGGCCTGCTCAAGATACAAAAGATAGAAAAACAGCAAATTGGCATAATTGGAATTTTCCACTTGAAAACATACAAAAACGTATGTAATTAGCTTGTAAAGGGCAACTTAGAACACCTTCACATTGGTGTCTGTTAGTTTATATATTGCAGGATTTTAACTTCAACAATTCACAGAGCAGAACTTGTGACCTCAACATCACATATTATCTTGTATTATGTAAAGACATAAAATTACTTTAACAGTTTACACACCACAACCTCCAGCTTAGTGCAAAACCTTAAAAGAACAAAGCAGTACATCATCCTGAAGATGAATAACACAATAATATTATTTGACAGACACAACACAACATCTGTTCATGTGTGCAGGGCCAATAGTCACTGTCTGTTATACTATACTATAACAAACAGTATATACTATAATATTGACTGTCTAGGCTAAAATCTTGTTTTAGAGAGTCATGAACTTGGGCCTGGGTTTTGGGTGCAGTGTGTCAGATGACAGCTTTTTCTACTTCCATTATATTTGACAGAGGGCGGAACAGCAGATATCTCCAACACTGTGCAACTTATGCCGAAATAGTCTAGATCAGGGGTCTCAAACTCAGTTTACCCGGGGGCCGCTGGAGGCAGAGTCTGGGTGAGGCTGGGCCGCATCAGGTTTT
>JAQMYF010049196.1:0-20296 GCA_030014195.1 Neosilurus mollespiculum | reverse complement strand
TGATTTCAGTTTGTGTACAGAAAACAGCAAAAATCTTAAAGATCTGATCCAGATCTGTGTGTAGGTGCACTGGTGAGAAAGGAGGCTGTAATGATTATTAGCACCACCAAGTTCAGATTAAACTGTACAACAAAAAAAGTGTTGGAGTAGTTTAGTGAGTTTACATGACTTCAATAAATCCATTTCATCTACAGGTACATTCACGTGTAAGCAGGTACACACCTGCTTCTGCATTTACAGCTCATGCACTGAAATGCTAATGGGACATGGCAGTCTTTACATGTGCATACTCCACCCTTGATCCTACTAGTAAAGGTGTGCTCACACGATACAGATCATGATCCTGATTCGAGCCGGTCATATTCCAAAGTTATTTCAATGTTTGTCTGTTTCAGACTATTTTGTACTGATGTTACTCAAATTATTTCCTATCTTTTCCTGATGTACTTCAAACACAAAAACCCACAAAATATTTCACTCTGCCTTAAAGTTTTCTCCAAAATTCTGTGTTGTCCTCTAGTGTTTAGCGATGCATACCGATGTGTACTGATGTTCTCCAATTTTCAATGATATAACATTGAATTATGATCAGAGCACATCGGGATCATGATCACTATCGTGTGAGCGCACCGTAACATGGCTGAAAATCTGCAGAATTAAAGTTTTTGATACCACACACACGTAAACAGTGAGCACACGCACTCGGAGCAGTGGGCTGCCTCACAATGCAGCAGTTGGGGGTTAGGGGCCTTGCTCAAAGGCACTTCAGCCATGAAGGTGGAGGAAGGGAAAGTGCAGCTCACTCCCTCACCACCACACATTTTTCCTGCTGGCCCAAACCAGTGACCTTTTGATCCCAAACCCGCTTCTCTAACCATTATGCCACGGCTTATCCGTTTTTTCTTTTCCTTTCTTTAAAAAAAAAAAGATAATGATAATAGATTTGGAGACTAATCTGACTCTATCCTGTGTATCTAGCCATGAACAAGCAGCCATACACTTTATACCCTCCAATAAACTGATAGCACTTCACTCACTCACACTTTCTCACACTCTCTATTATTGCAGTAGATGTTTTTGTAATTTACACACTTGGAATGGACTAATCTGTTCAATTCATTAAAGTTACTCTAATAAACATCACCTATATACTAATATAGAACAATAACTATCTGAATCTGGGTGGACTTTATTAAACTTTGGTTTGTTTTGAGAGCACTGTTGGGAGTCATGGTGAGGAACACACCCTTCTCTCAGTGCTGCCATCTGCTGGTGGTGAAGCACGACCTTTTTAAAACCTCATTAGGGTTTTTTTTTTTGTTGTTTTTTGTTTTTTATTAATTAATTAATCAATTTATTTATTTATTTTTTAAAGGTAATTTTCAGTCTTTACATTTGGTGTCTTTATTCTTTTTCTCATCTCATCAACAGATTTTTAACCTTATATTTAAACACATACATATCCAAACATTCTCTTATTTTCTTTCAACACATGGACGGAGCTCTGTTATTGATGCTGGAACATTTATTATGTAAAATATTTCATTTCACAACTGGATTAGTAACAACAGAGAAGGAGTATTAATGCAAGGAGTATTAATATCGATTAATGAATCAAATTACAAAGACTAAAAACATTAATATATTTATAGCAAGAAAAATCTCAATATTCATCTTGATCGTAATGTTTCACTCTTAGGACAGGCATTGGTTGTTGAAGTTTTGATTGTTGTCCATGCACTTGACACAGGAGTTGGTGTCACATTTGTAGAGTGGGACCTGCTTTGCAACCTCCTTCAGGGCAGAGGCCAGATTAGCTTTCGTTTTGTCCACTCTATAGACTTTACTGAACACAAAAGCCTTGGGACCGCTGTGATTAGTCAGCATACTAAGAGACTTCAGGATGCACTTCTTCACAGCAGGGGCAACTTCAGCATTTCTGTTTTTATCTTTCTGGATTCTCTCTCGGTTCTCTTCATTGTCATCCCCAGCTTGGTTCAGGCAGTGGTCCAGACACGGAGAGTTATAGGTGTAGAATACCACACAGCCATTCTTGTCCTTATTCAGCAGGTTTTGTACAGGAGTGACGGCGTGGCTGCTACCTTCACACATGAGCAAGGCACGCTCTGAATGGATCTTGATTGTCTTTCTTCCAATCCTTGGTCTGGCAGAGACCAGGCGTTCTCCTTCGTAGAGATTTGAGGCACTGAGTTTACTCTTGACTTTTTCAGCGTCATCTCCACTGAGGAAGTTTTTCTCACTGAATGCATTCCCACACTGTCCTGCCGGGACGTTGATGGCCACAGCATACTGCGCACCATCACCAGTGTCAGTCTTTTCAGATGGTTTATAGCTTATACAAAGAGTAAAAACAAGTTCAGTTAGGAACTGATGTTAGTGATGCCGCACATCCCAAGTTTTACACAAAGCACAAATTCATGCTCTTTTTTAATCAGTCTGGATTTTCTCATCCCTGCTGACTTCATGTACAAGACATGATAGTAGATTTGCTTCACATATTTATACTAGTTTACTTTGACAAATGGCATAAATTATGGTGGAAGTCCCACTTGCTTACTTGTTTTCGAAGAAACGGATGATTTTAGGGAGAGTGTTCAGATCCACCTCCTCTAGTGATACCCCAGGGTAGGACAGGGAGAACACATAGAGTCCAATCAACACACCTGTATACATCTAAATAGGAAACAAAAGCTTGAATTATTAGCAATAACCCAAATATTCTGCTTCCCTAAATGTCCAACACATTCTGTCATGCACAAGTTGAAATCAGGTGCAGGATAAAAAAATGTAAGATATAAAATATAATAAAGGAAGATTGTTCACAGTGCATTTGATTCTCACAAAAAATGTTAGGCCTCCTAAAGCCTGATGAAACATTGCATGTTATTAAACATCTAATACAGTCATTCGGTTTGGAGTCATATTGTGTTACATTACCATGATGGAAGTCAGTGAACTTGGCGCAAGTCTGGTCTCAGAAGCTGAAGTTGTTTCTTCTCCTGCTGTATGTAACCTGGGTGGTTGTAGCAGCAGGAGAGACGGCTGATATATACTGTACTGTATGTAGTGACGATGTTCAGCTGTTAACATCATACTTCTGACCCAACCAATCATAAGGCAGATTAACTGAGGAAGCAAAACTATCTATCTTTAGAATTTTCAATTTCACAATACTTCTCATTTGACACAACAAATTCTTTTCAGTAAATTTAAGTAAGCCGACAGAAGCCGCCATCACTGCGAAGTCTGATTAGTTAAAGGCCAGGGCCAGGTTTCAGATTCTCCTGCATAAAAACAAACAAACAAACAAACAAAAAACTACAGTAACGATTCTTAATTTAAGTACATTTAGTATACTGTCAAAGCAAGTATGCTTAAGAATGCTGAAATATAACTAAGTGCTATTTTGAAGAACCATTAAGATGAACTTTATTATACTTAAATACACGTTTTCTTATAATTCTGTACTCTTTTAAGTGTACTAAAATAATTACACTTTTTATACTTCGTTGTATTTCAGCATAGCATTAGTATACTAGTGTACTAAGTGTACTTTAATTAACTATAGTTAAGTGTATTTTTTTTTTTACCTGGGAAAAATACTACAGCAGTATTTTACCACAATTTGACCTTAAATGCAGAATTATAAATAGAATTCTGGTATAGAAATAAAGTTTTATTATATATATGTCTGAGTGTGTGTCTAGGAGGGAGTCAAAGTGGAAGTTGAGGAGCCGAACAGTCCTGGGGGGGGGAAAGGTTGTTCTTCTCTGCTGAAGCCTGTATCCAGAGGGGAGCCAGTGAAATGCAGGCCACAGGGCTCTAACAGGGAGTCCAGTAAATTTGGAGCAATTTGAATTTTCTGCTCTGAAGACTGATGGAATAAAGCCAACATGTGAAAGAGACATCATGCTGCCTTCTATGAAGGAATAGTAAAACAATGTTAGGCCAAAAGAAGTGAACTTTCTCAGGAGGTAGTGCCGTTTCTCAGTTCGAACTGTTTAATTATCTACATATGATTACATTGAATCACAAACATTGCTCCCATTCGTTCAGTCTTAGTGATAAAGAATGTAAGTGTTGTATTGCAGAGCTACACCTGGCAGGATTTAAGATAATAATCCAAAAGTAGCTTTAAAATAGTTCACACCGTGCTTGCGTGGGTTTCCTCCGGGTACTCCGGTTTCCTCCTACAGTCCAGAAACATGCACAGTAAGCTAACTGGCTGTTCCAGATCGCCCCTAGGTGTGAGAGTGAGTGAGAATGGTTGTGTGTGTCGTCCCTGTAATGGCCTGGAAAGCTATCCAGGGTATACCCTGCCCTTGCCCAGAGTCAGCTGAGATAAGCACTAGCCCCCCCACGACCCTAATTATGATTAAGCAGCTTAGAAAATGAATGAATGAATGAATGAACTTTAAAGTGATAGACAGCTTCCTAAGCTCACCATCCTAAGCTTCTGCGCTTGATCCTACATAGATGCAACCTAGAGTTAGCTATAGCTTTTGGGGATTTGGGCCCTTTTTCATGGAGTCAAATAATTTGACTTAGTTCACCAGTAAGAGCTGACTCTTTCAATTCCCAGAAACCAGATATTTACTATACATTTTGACAAATAATTGTTCATCATTGCCTATTTTATATAGTACAGGTATCAAACTCAAGGCCTACGAGTCAAATCTGGCCCAACAACTCATCAGAGCTTACAAAGAATATGATTATCGTACTTTTTTGCACCAACCATTACCATGAACTCATTCATGATCCTTCCACAAGGTGGCAGCAGCCTATTTCAAGTGAAGAGCTAGTCATTAATGACTCTAGAAAGATTCCAGGCTAGCTTGTTGCTCTCAGGCATTGTTAAGAATGAAAAGTAAATAAAGAAAAAGTGGACAAATGTCTGGACTAATCATTTTGCCATGCAGATTTCATGGTTTCCCCTTTTTAATAGATATTCAGTGATTATTTGGCCCTCGATGACCTACAAATTTAAGGACGTTGCCCTCAGTGAAAATGAGTTTGACACACCTGGTATATAGTGTTTAACATGATCAACATCAACAAAATAAGAATTTTTTATCTATTTTTATTATTTACTTTATATATATATATATATATATGTCATGTCATTTTCTGAACCACTTAATCCTAATTAGGGTCGCGGGGAGGCTGGCGCCCATCTCAGCCGACTCTGGGCGAGGGCAGAGTACACCCCGGACAGCTCGCCAGGCCATTGCAGGGCAGAAACACCCTGACGGCAATGCAGCTACTCTTGACGAAAATCACAGATGATTCTTTTACATTCCTCTCAACACAGACAGTGAGAGACATGCCCTGCATTTGATAACCCAGTTATCTGAACTGTGGGGCTGGCAGTGACAACTCGGTGATAGTGGGGCTTGAACCCCCAACCTTGGGATCAGTAATCGAGCACCCTACCACCGGGCCACCACTGCCCTAAGCTAATTATTAGGTAGAGAATTAATAAATTTGTTCCCACTATTGTGAAACTCTTGGAGGCATGATGGTACAGTGATTAGCACTATTATAAGGTCCTGGGTTCAAGGTCTGTTTCTCTTTGGAATTTGCACATTCTCCCTGTGCTTGTGTGGGTTTCCTCCAGGTCCTCAGGTTTCCTCCTCAGCTATATCAATTTGCCCCTAGTTGTAAATGTGAGTGTGGGTGGATGTTTGTCCTAGAGTACAGGTTCTGCAGGGGGTCGCAACCTTCTCAGGGAAAAACAAACATTGCAGTGGGGAAAAAAAGAAAGTGGCCCAGTGCATCATGGGTACACAATAGGATTTAGAAAAGTAAATCTCTTTCTTTTGTCTCTGCACACAAACACTAAACACAAAATAACTGAAAAAGAAAATATGTGCCTCTTACAGGAAAGGTGTCTCCCCCTCATATTTGCTGTTTTAACAATGTTGGAATGTTGAAGTGTTTCTTGATTCACCATCAGGTTTTTCCAGTATCAAATGAAACACACATTCACAGTAGCACACACACACACACAAACACACACAAACAATGTCGTTAAATGTATCAATTATACAATTATTATCTGACCTGTAAACTGTAGCGGAGTAGAATAAGAATACTATAATGTATTATTATTGTGTTTATTTATCATGCTATGTATCAGATGATCTTGTTATGTTGTTTAACATGTTTATTATTAGATCTAAGGTTATTGCAGATAGTCAGTGATTCTTCATAGTCTGCAAAACTCACCAAATTCCAGTTCTTGGAACGAGGGAGGAACAAAGCAGCAAGGTTTCGCTTCTGCTTGTACAAACACAGCCCATGCTTTCCTGTCTGAACCAGTTCTGAACCTGTCAATCAGACTGAAGTGTATGGTTTATAAACCACTGAACACAAACATGTGTTTGATTGGTGTGCTGATTAAATATTTTAATGAAATGATATGTGGGGCGGCACGGCAGCGCATTGGTTAGCACGTCCACCTTACAGCAATAAGGCCTTGCTTTGATTTCTGGGCTCAGGCGTTTCTGTGTGCAGTTTGCGTGTTCTCCCGTGTTTGCGGGGGTTCATCTGTGTACTCCGGTTTCCTCCCACAGTCCGAAAACATGCACAGTAGGCTAATTGGCTGTTCCAAATCGCTCTTAGGTGTGAATGGTTGTGTGAGTGGTCCCTCCCTGGAAGCTTTCCAGGGTGTAAACCGCCTTTGCCCAGAATCGGCTGAGATGGGTGCCAGCCTCCCCGTGACCTGAATTAGGATTAAGCAGCCTAGAAAATGAATGAATGGATAAAAATTATATGTGACATGATATTTTTTTTTTATGGTGCAAGCATCAAGATTCCTGCTGTAAGATTCCATGCACTATTTACTAGGGATGTGAATCGAACAACAACTCAAGATTTAATTTAATTCCGATTTTTGGGGTGATGAATCAATTCAGAATCGATTCTTGATTCAAACCAATGTTTGATTCATAACCATTACAAACAAAGAGAGCCAATTTCACGAGTAACTACATTCTTATATAAGCTAGGAACAACTCTTCTATAAGAAAGAAAGGAATGATATTACTAGACAGGTGGTTCTGTAGATGTACTGATCCACTTTGTTGGTTCAGAGTTGGTTGGGAGTTTAGTGAATTTGCTGCTCCGTTAGTGAAGCTACTTGGGGATTTGAAGTGTTCCCGAAATACTTGACTTTTATTTTGTGCACCGCATATCATGTCATGCTTATGGAGCCCCTAAAGGGACATGGGGAAAAAAAGCTAGGTTTCTCGTGCACACCAGTTACCTAAGGTTTCTCGTGCGCACGAGAATCCTATCCTTTTTTCTTCTTCCCTGTGTCCCTTTAGGGGCTCCGTACATGCTCCTTCTTACGCGGAAATTGTAAAATCCGGAGTGCAAGCATTTGCCTTCAGCGAAGACAGCGCTGGCTGTATTTCTTTTTCCTCATCCATGTCAATGCTAGGCTAAAAGCTAGTTCTGTACCCAGCACTCACTGGAACAATTCACCATGGAGGCCGTGTCGGGACAAATGGTACACTCTGTGAGTAAGATTGTAAGTGTTCGAAAAAATGGGTTCTGAAAAACCGATTCTTGAAGATTTGAATCGATTCATAATGCTAATAAATAAGAATCACGATTCAGACGTGAATCGATTTTTTTCTGGCACCCTATACTGTTTACTAATATTAATGTATATCAATCAGAATAGGTTCTCTTTCTAACTTTTATACAATTTGGTAATATATGAGTATGTATTTGTGTGTGTGTGTGTGTGTGTGTGTGTGTGTGTGTGTGTGTGTGCAGGTGGATTTTTTATTTAAAAACAAAAGGTTGTCTAATACAGTTTTTATTAAATGGTGTAGAATCTGGTTCCCAGCTTATATGGCAATGTGTCTAATTAACTAATTAATCCAAACAAGATATTGGATTTTATTAAAAAATTATAATTTGAGACAGTTTCCTGATTCTTTTCACCAAGGCCACATTAAACCTTCACAAAAATTGCTACAGCTGATCTTCTCAGCTCCCAATTCTCTAGTGGTCTACTGCAGCCCTACAGGCCATTCCGGGTGTTGATGGTTTTGGTATTGTGAGCCTGATTAAATGAGTTTAAATGCATATTTACTACATGTCAGAATGATACATAATACTAATGACAAACATGTCTTTTATTGTCTTCAATTGTATACACCAAGCTGCAGTGAATGCGGTTGTAGTGTTAGTACACAAGACCGCAGCAGAGCATCCTCTGTCTGTCTCCTCTCAGCAGCACACTCTCTATCTTTCCCTTCCCTCAGTTCGGAGGGAAATGGACTCATACCCAGCCCTGGGGGCAATCATCTCCCCACCACAACCCCAACTACCCTGATCATCACTCCCAAACAGGTGAGATGGCCACTTACCAAGAAGAGCTCACCAGACAACAAGGCCAGAATATTGGACAACATCACCACCCAAGGGTGCTCAAGGTGTGTGTGGAGCAGCTGGCAGGAATGTTAATACACCTTTTTGAACGTTTCTTAAACCTAAAAAATGTGCCCAACATCTGTAAAACATCATGTATAGTCTCTGTGCCCATGACATGACATTCCAACGCTCCACATAAATTCAGGCCTGTGACTTTAGCGTCTTAGGTCATGAAAACCTTTGAGAGGGTGGTCATGCAGCATCTCATGTTATGTGGCTGAATGCACCCACGATAGTTTGTATACCAGAGTGATGTTGGAATTGAAGATGCTATCCTCTTCATGCTTCACACGACATATACACAGCTGCAGAGGCCACAAGGCAAAGTGAAGATCATGTTATTCACCTTCTTCAGCACTTTTGGCACATTGCTGAAGCTCTCTGTGGTACAGGTGTACCAGGACCTCATGGCATGAATAACAGAAAGGTGGCAGTATGTCAGGCTACATCGCTGCTTGTGCAACACAATGACAAGTCACAATGGTGTACCCCAGGGACAGTACTGTCACCGTTTTTCTTCATCCCCTACACCTCTGACTTTTGTTTCAATGCCAGGACATGCCACCAATAGAAACTGCCAGGTGACTTTTTACATTATTGGTTGTTTCACTGGTGATAAGGAGGAGTACAGAGACTTCACTGAGAACTAATTGAGAGGGCGGTGTGACAGAAACCACTGACAGCTCAACATCAGTAAAACCAGGAAGCTCGTGTTAGACTTTCGGTGAAGGATGAGCTTCCTGGTACCAGTCTCCAGAAATGGGAAGTGAGTGAAGATGGTCGTCTACTCCAATTATACTTATACGTAGGGTGCGAATAAACAACAACCTGGACTAGTCAAACTAGACAAAGGCCCTCTATGCAAAAGGGCAAAGTAATTTATGCTTTCTGAGGAAACTCATGTCCTTTAATGTGCTCACTAGACTGTGACGAATGTTCTACCAATCTGTGTTGGCCAGTGAAATTATCTTTCAAAAATATGATGTGTACCGACCCAGTCAGACTTGGCAGGTCACAGGTTTTCCCCCGACATGTGGGTCCAGAAGGGCACAGAGCTCCAGCGGCGTTTGATATACACTGCACCTACCACTGTCTCACCAGGAAGCGGAGAGGATGATGCTGCTGCATGGAATAAAGCTTCCAGTACATCTAACATGGTCTCACCAGGAAGCTTTAATCTTTCATACAATCGTAATGCTCTTTTTTTTTAATCCTGCGGTTCATAATAAAACCAACTTAAAGAAAAGTTTAGGGGGTTTGGGGGGGGGATACCACTAATTGATCCTGCTAATTATTCAAGGTGTTATTGATCAGTATAATTGCTGTAAATGTATAAATACTCTGTTGACTCCCATGTGAAATGCTTCACCATGGCACTTGCCCTTGGTGCTCTTGCTTCTCCCTCTAGTTGCAGCCGCGCTCTGGTGGTAGAAGGATAGTCTTCTTTTTACATCCACCTTTAATCAATGAACTACTTTTTCACACATTTAATACACAGGACATCATCATACAAGCAAATCATCCCTTAACACTCAATCAGCAAATTACAAACCTGTCTGTAAAGGAGTAAGATGGAGGGGAGCTTTAGATCAAAACACTTTTTTAAGGGAGTGATCACACTAGAGGTGCGATAGAAAAGCGAGTGATGCGAATAGCAATTCGTGGTTGCCGCTTTTTATTCTCAAAATGTTAAAATTAAATTTGTCGCATGACATTTGCGGCATCACATTTCGGTCGCCTGGTTCGTGAGCTCATCGCAAAAAATTTCAAACTTGTTTGAAATTTCTTCGAATGTAGCAGAATGAGGTTCTTACATGGAGTTGTCTCAAACTCTTCTCAAACTCTCTGCACATGTAATGGGAAGGTCGCAGAGATTTCGTTTTGCTCGCAAAATATTTGTTTTTTGTCCTCAAGGAAAAGTGACAAGTTGGACTTCCATGCGGAATGTGTGAGACTTACTGCCATTCACCTGCATTTTTATTTACTTGATATACTGTGCTTTCATAATGCATAGATCGATATACATATACAATACATAATCTTTAAAAATCCTATATAATCACCCATACAAACACCCATATAATCCCTAAACGTGTCCCTCAGTCAACACGAGAAAGAATCATTGAGAGGAACACGACTCAAAAAGAGAAACTCGTTCTCATTTGGGTGAAACCAGATAAAATACAAACCATGTAGCAGAAACTTCACTACAATTTAAAATGAAGTCTAGTTGGTTATCTTATAACTGTAATGGTAATTGTAGTCCTTAATCATTTCAGTAACTGTTTTATATCACCAGTGGTGAAAAGTCATCTTCATAGTTTCTGAGTGTATATTTAGATCCATATTTATCAGCAGGATGAGAACAACCAGTAGTAAAACATCAGGACGGATCACAGGATTCTGAGAGCACAAAATGTGCTTCACACACACAATCTCCACTGTGATCCAGTGCTCAATTCTTACGGTTGACTACCCGAAGCCTTTCTGTTAAAGTGGGTATTACTAATAATATTAGTTTTTGTTTATTGATTGATTGATTGATTGATTGATTGATTGATTGATTGATTGGATATACTGTATTAATCCTGCGAGGGAAATTATTGCCTCTGCATTTAACCCATCCAAAGTGAGCACACACACATGTAAATAGTGAGCACACACTTTGAGCAGGGGGCTGCCACACATTGGGAGTGCCCGGAGAGGAGTTAGGGGTTAGGGGCCTTGCTCAAGGGCACTTCAGCCATGAAGGTGGAGGAAGGGAAGGTGCTGCTCACTCCCCCTCCACCACACATTTTTCCTGCATTAGGGTACGACTGAAATGTCAAACCTGATCCCTCTTTGAATCAGTTTATGCAGCCAACAACTGAACAAGAAATTACTGCCCTGCACAATCCCAAACTAGGTCTAATACGCTGTGTAACCTGAAGTGTTTAACATCGTTGCGGATGCCTGAAGTGTCATTGCTTCCTATTATGTACTAAGCACATAATTGTTATTGTATATACTACATGAAATCAAACAAAAACACTAAAATGTGATTCTGAAATGGTTTATTTCTCATATATTTTCAAACTATGACAGATGTAGGGGAATTCTAAGAGTTTTGATATGTACTACTCAAAAATGTAAATAAACTTGCAAACTGAGAAGACACTTAAGCTAGTGGACATCAGAGGATGTTTTAACTTTGCACTATACACATACACACCCCACCTGTACATGAAATTAATTATATGTTGCTGAATCATCAAGCCATGCTAGTGAGGTTGAGAGACAAAGATAATGAATTTCTGAGACAGATTTAGATTTGAGACAGATGAATCACTATATCCAATGATGACAGGGCTTTGCTTATGTGAAATAATTTCAGTGTACTTTAAATATTACATTAGGCTTTCTACTGTGTTTTATTCCAACCTGTGCGCTGGAAATGCACTGCAAAATCAAGGGTTTACACTAAGATATTATTTATTGTTTATGATAACAGTACAGGAGAGTCTATATATATACACACACACACACACATTTTCTGTGAGCAGCAGTGTTAGTCTTTATTCAAGGTAAATACGGATTTTTGTCCAAACTAGATGTATCAGTTAATGCAGGGGACGACTTCCTTTCACCCCCAATATAATAATAATAATAATAATAATAATAATAATAATAATAATGATGATGGGACCCTGCGATGGCCTGGTGAGCTGTCCAGGGTGTACCCCGCCCTCGCCCAGAGTCGGCTGAGATGGGCGCCAGCCTCCCCGCGACTCTAATTAGGATTAAGCAGTTCAGAAAATGGATGAATGGATAAATGAATGATAATGGGGCAGTGGTGGCCCGATGGTGGGGTGCTGGCTCACTGATCTGAAGGTCAGGGGTTCAAGCCCTACTATCACCAAGTTTTCATTGTTTTGCTCTTAGGACCAGCATTGGATTTTGAGGTTCTGATTGCCATCCACACAATTTACACAGGAGTTGGTGTCACATTTGTAGAGTGGCACCTGCTTAGCAACCTGCTCCAGGGCAGAGGCCAGATTAGTGTTGTTTATGTCCTTCCTATATACCTTACTGAACACAAAAGCCTTGGGACCGGCGTGACTGGTCAGCAAACTAAGGGACTTCAGGATGCACTTCTTTACCGCAATTTTCTCTTTGTTCTCTACATTGTCATCCCTAGCTTGGTTCAGGCAGTATTCTAGACATGGGGAGTTATAGGTGTAGAATACCACACAGCCATTCTTGTCCTTTTTCAGCAGGTTTTCTACAGGAGTGGTGGTGTGGCTACCTTGACGCATGAGCAAGGCACACTCAGAATGGATCTTATTTCTCTTCTTTGTGCCTTTTGGTGTTGCAGCAACCAGCCGTTCTCCCTCGTAGAGTTTTATATCAGTGAGTTTTCTCTTGACTTCTTCTGCATCATCTCCACTGAGGAAGTTTTCCTGACTGAATTCATTCCCACACTGTTTTGCCGGGACATTGATGGCCACAGCATACTGCGCACCATCACCAGTGGGAGTCTGTTCAGATGGTTTATAGCTTATACAAACAAACAGTGAAACAAAGAGTGAAAATAAGTTCAGTGAAGAAGTGATGTTAGTGATGCTGCAGATCGCAAGCTTTACACCAGGCGTGTCCAATCTTATCTGCAAAGGGCCAGTATGGGTGCAGGTTTTCACTTCAACCAAGCAGGAGCCCCACATTTCACCTGTGTGGACCACTGATCTCAGAAAATGATTGGATCGTGTAGCCTATTGTTTGTATGTGGCAAAATCTGAATCCCAACTGGTGCCAGCTTGGTGAGACCACTTTAATGTTAACAGTTATGCTCAAATAGCATACAAAAAAGATGGGTAAAATGGAAATAATTACATCCAAGGTGTACGTTTCATTTTAATCCCTTTTTTCAAATTTCAGCTATGGAAAACTTTTTTATTTTATTTTTTAAGTGAAATTATTGGTAAACTTAAGATATGCTGACCATTAGCAGTAAAAGTTTTGGCTTTCAATGGCTCCATTTTGAGATCTTAAAGCAAGGTGGTCTCATCATGATGGCTACCACTTGGCTTCAAAATTGAAAAAATAATGTGCAATTTAGTCTGTTTTTATTAAATCAATGATTGAAACAGGTAGAAGGTGGGGCTACTGCTTGGTTGAAGTGAAAACCTGCACCCACACCGGCCCTTTGTGGATAAGACTGGACAACTACTGGACCACACAGTGCACTAATACCATTACGCTCTTTTTTTAAACAGTCTGGATTTTCTCATCCTTGCTGACTTCATGTACAAGACACGATAGTAAACTGTATATAATAGTCATGTTAGATATAAAAAAAACTATATTTTGATAATATATTTTGTCAATTTTGAGGGATAAATATTTGTATTAAATAGTAAACTAGTTTAATTTGACAAATTACATAAATTATGGTGGGAGTCCCACTTGCTTACTTGTTCTCAAAGAATCTGATGATTTTATGGAGAGTGTTCATATCCACCTCCTCTAGAGATACCCCAGGGTAGGACAAAGAGAATGCACAGAGTCCAGTCAGAACTATACATATCTAAAGAGGAAACAATATCATGAATAAACACAATGCCAAAGTTCTGCTGCAATAAATGTCAAAAACTTTTTATCATGCACAAGGAATCAGGTAGAGGATGAAGCTAAAGATAAATATAACAAAGAAAGATAACAAAAAACAAACAAACAAACAAAAAACCAACATGTTAGGACTCTTGCCAGTTAACGCTCTGTTTTAGTATTATGTGCCCCTTCTTTTTGTCCCCTTTGGCTGTCCATATTCCTTTTTGTCCCCTTTGGCTCTCCATATCCCAATTATTGTGCTCACCTGTGTCCCGTTGCCTGCGGCCCATGCCTGTGTATATAAGCCCTGCATTTCCCCACAAGCTTTGCCAGGTTGTGCCAGAGTTTTCTTCTGTGCCTTTTCAGTGGTTGTATAACTTTGCCTATTAGTTTTTGACCTTACCTTTTCCTTGACCAGTCTTACTAACTTTTGTGATTTTTGGATGCCTCTGTTTTTGACTTCTTGCATATCTCTGACCATTGCCTGTTTTTGACACCAAGTTTGCCTGCTGTTTTTGGATTATCTGCTTATCTATTAAATATTGTTATCTACACCTCTTTGGTCTGCGTGTGGATCATTTTCCCTCTGTGCACAACCCTAACAGTATGATCTGGCCATCATGGATCCAGCAGACCTACACCAGATGAGGACTGTACTGGGGCAACGTGGAATCATGCTGGGGAAACCACAAACCCAGATGGAGAGGCTGTGTAAAAACTTGCCAGTCATGTCTACAGCCATCATCGATCTTGCTGAAAAGGTGCAACAACTTCAACTCTCCCATGACCCCCCACCAGCTCCAGCCCCAGCCTCATCACAGCCCACTTCTCCAGTCTCAGGTCTTCGCCTGCCACCCTGGAGCAAGATGCACCCAAGCCTTCATCAGCAGGAGGTTCAGGTGGCCTACCATGGGGGAAGATGTCCACAAATTTGTCTCTGCCTGTTCTGTTTGTGCCTGCAGTAAGACCTCCTACACACCCTCCATCAGGCCTGTTGCAGGCCCTACCCATACCCAAGAGACCCTGGTCCCACATTGCCTTGGACTTTGTTACTGGCCTTCCTCCATCAGATGGTAACACCACTATACTCACTATTGTGATTGCTTTTCTAAGTCTGTGCGCCTCATTCCTCTACCCGAACTCCCCTCTGCCAAGGAGACTGCTAACTTGATAGTGGATTATGGATTCAAGTACCATGGTTTACCCGTGGATGTGGTTTCTGATAGAGGTTCACATCACACTTCTGGAGAGTGTTCTGTACACTCACTGGTGCCTCTGTCAGTTTATCCTCAGGATTCCACCCACAAAGCAGTGGCCAGATGGAGAGGGCTAATCAACACCTGGAGACAACCTTGTGGTGTATTTTGTCTGAAAGGACTCCTGCCAGTTAACGCTCTGTTCTAGTATTATGTGCCTCTTTTTGTCCCCTTTGGCTCTCCATATCCCAATTATTGTGCTCACCTGTGTCTTGTTCCCCGTGTATAAGCCCAGCATTTCCCCACAAGCTTTGCCAGATTGTGCTAGAGTTTTCTCCTGTACCTTTCCAGTGTTTGTATATCCTTGCCTATTAGTTTTTGACCTTGACTGTTCTTACTAACATTTGTGACTTTTGGATACCTCTGCCTATGTTTTTGACTTCTTGCATATCTCTTGACCATTGCCTGTTTTGACACTGAGTTTGCCTGCTGTTTTTGGATTATCTGCTTATCTAGTAAATATTATTTACACCTCTGCAGTCTGCGTGTGGATCCTTTTCCCTCTGTACACAACAAAAAAAACCTTACAAAAGTTTTTTGGATTCTCACAAAAATAAAAAACATGCACTCCAACTCAGATAGGTGGACCAAAACATTTAAGAGAAGCACGGTAATATAAATCAGCAACTGAAAGGTGGTGAAAAAAACTTGGTGTTAACCTTTCCTACTTTCGCTCCAGATTTATTTCCTCCAGGGATAAAGTTATGCTTTTAGGCAGTGCCTAAATCTATACAATATTTTGTTACAGTATCATGATGAAAATCTGTGAATTTGCCATGTTTGGTCTCAGAAGCCGGGGTTGTTCCCCCTCCTGGTGTATTTAACTTGGTTGGTTGTTGAAGGAGGAGACCGATATTCTGTACTGCATGTAGCAAAGTCATGTTTCTGATCCAGCAAATCACAAGGAAGCTTTAATATGGATCTAGCATGAACAGGGAGTCCACATGGGGTCTAATGATGCTTTTAATGATATTAAAAATAAACAATATTAAGAAAGATTACACAAAAATCAAGGCTTTTAATTTGACTGTGGGCTCATAATTATTTATAGCAAGTAGCCTGGTCAGCTCTTAAATTTTCAGATAAATTTCACACTCTGCACACACAGTGTGCTTTACACCTCCAGCAGAAGAATTGTGATTATTAGCATTTGGTTGTCTGGTTGTGAACAATTTTCTAAAAAAAAAATACTAAATGGGCCCTGCGATGGCCTGGCAAGCTGTGCAGGGTGTACTCTGCCCTCGCCCAGAGTCGGCAGAGATGGGCGCCAGCCTCCCCGCAACCCTAATTAGGATTAAGCGGTTCAGAAAATGAGTGAATACCAAATGGATTTCAGCCAGACAATATTATATATATCAATATATTATCCTACCCAAGTCCTGAAAAGCTCAACAGAACAGTGAGGTCATAACTTTCTTCCTGTTCTTTTGCTATGGGTGAATACTGCTGAGCAATGATGAAAGGAATGCAAAGTTTAGAGAAAAATGAAAAAAAATTATTTTTCATCATTTCACAGCAGAATGTTTGAGATGTTTATAAGATACCCACCAGTCGGAGACATTTCATTATAACTATACCAGGTCATAATGAAGCCTGCAGTCTTAGCCAGATTTTTGCACATGCACTAATACAAACTATTACTAAGCAAGATATTCCTAATAAAGACATTTGAAACATTGAGAGATTTAGGAAAATTGCTTTAGCTGCCTAACCATATTTATTTCAGTATTAAACACATCAAGCCAAGCAGATTATTGAAATTTGTGTAAAAAAATAAAAAAATAAAAATAAATAAATATATATATATATATATATTAAAATGGATTTTAGAAATAGGTGTCCTGTTTGAAACTTAATTTTAGTTGCCGAATCTTGTTAAACCCACCAGCTGGAATATTTAATCAGTCAGACAGTTGTCACTTAATTTATCAAATTTTATGCCACAAAAATGCCATTAGTATATAATACATAGGAAAAATGCAATGTTATGTGTTGGCCGGATTAAAAAACATTATTCTGATTGGATAATGCTTGAATTGAAATGACGGACATTCAAAGTTTTTCATGGTCATATTACCAAATATTAAAATGAAGAAATAAACCATAAATCTCATTTCAGTTTGTTTCTTTTGTAATTCTGCATAGTACAAGTGCAAATCAAAAAGTCCGTAGCCTTATGCATTTTTTCATAATTTTTATATTGGTACTGATTTTCAAAACTACAATCTGTCCCAATAATATTCAGTTGAGAACTGTTCATGCTAGTTGTAATTCAGTAGAGTTATTTAGGTCTGTTCCCTGAGTGTCTTGTTGCTTCAATGCACCAGTTCACACCTCACAGGTGGCCACTGCTGCAGCAGCCGAGTGCAGCTTAGAAACTTCTGCCACACCCGCTTTATTCACATGATCTTGTTTCCTCAGACATTTATTAGTTTCTCAAGCTCAAATCGGAACTTCAAGGATGGAGTTTTGTGAGTGATAATGAAGTCATTGAGGCTGTTGAGATCTTTTTAGAGGAGCATGATGCCAGCTTCTACAGAGACGGAACTGTACAGTTAGAGCATCGCTGGAACAAGTGTATTGATGTTCAGGGAGATTATGTTGAGAAATAAAGTTATTAAACTTATGAAATTGTTGAGTTTTTCTATCTGGACCACAAACTTTTGGATTTACCCTCGTATATACAAAGGAAACTAGCCTGGCTAAATTAACTTGTGCCACAGAGACTTGGCTAATGAGGTCTGTGGTTGAGGCCGGTTCTAATCCTGATGGAATGCAGGATCTGAGAGAACTCATTGGATATTTTAACCTAAAATGCCGCACTAGTTTCCTTTTCTCCTTCATCATCATGGAATGTAAGGAATAGGGCACAGGCAAAAAACTGTACTGTGTTTTTTAGTACTTTCTGTGATGATTAGTGAAAGCACAAGTTGAACCTGAGCTTGCAAAAACATTGAACAGCTAGCTATATAATTTAGGTACAGGTTTGTTTAGCTATGTTTCCCTCACTCTCCTCACTCTCTGATGCAGTTGCGTGAACACAAAAAAAAATAGCAAGACATAGGTGCACTAATAAAATATTTGAAGCTGAAAATATTTTAAACTCTCCAGAGAGATGTAATTTGCTCCAGAGCAAGGGATGTTGCCCCTTGGCTATACTGCAGCAACTTGAAAATGAAAAGGTGTCTACTGTGCAGACTCTGGTTGCAAATTTAATAAAACTGTATACATGTTCTGGCTTCATTTCTATAGAATGGGAGCCTGCCGTCCATTTCAACATACAGTTGAGGCATAAGGTAGTGCGTACATTGCCTTACACTCCTGACTATGTTTAGATATGGAGAGGTATCGGAACACACAGTGACTTGCAGCTTGCTGCATAAGGGGCTGTCTAGCCACAAACCATTCAGGTGGTGTTAATGTTATGACTGATTTGTGCAGATATTTATATATAATTAACACAATACATGTTTATCTTAGTAGAACAGTTTTAGTTGTTTTTCTTCATCATCGTTCATTTTCTGAAGCGCTTAATCCTAATAAGGGTCACAAAGAGGCTGGTGCCCATCTCAGCCGACTCTGGGCAAGGGCATAGTACACCATGAACAGCTCGCCAGGCCATCACAGGGCATAGTTGTTTTTCTCTGAGCAAAAATGTATTATTAGTTATTATTATTAGCCTTACATTATCACTGTATCCTAATATTTTTTGTTTCATACACTATAGTAGTTTCTCATTAATAAAATATTTAGTTACAGCTGAAGAAGTCACTGATTAGAACTTTATCCCTTATGTGAATATACTGTAAAAACTGTAAATTTAAAACAGTATCTTTAATTTAAAACGTACGAACCCGATTGGTCTATTTTAAAGCCAAATAGCAGTCGTAGTCCTTCTAAAGTCCTGCTTAAGGATCAAGCCTTCAGGTTATCAGCTATGTCCATGCTAACTGGCTTTGCTATTTTACAGTAAGAACTTATATATAATATTCATTTATTCATTTTCTTCATTCATTCATTCATTTTCTGAACTGCTTAATCCTAATTAGGGTCGCGGGAGAATGGCGCTCATCTCAGCCGACTCCGGGCGAGGGCAGAGTACGCTCACCAGGCCATCGCAGGGCAGAAACACACTAACAGAAACCCAATGGCCTACTCTTTATGAATGACAGCAATGGTTCTTTTACATACGGTCTTTGATAACCCAGTTAGCTGCACTGGAGGGTATATATAGTATAAATGTTATCATAATTTTAAAACTCTTAATACAATATTAAAAAATTTATATTTCTTACTATCCAAAGGAGAAAATAAAACAGTTATTCCACTTCCGTTCGTTGAATATAGAACATTATCTGTTTGTGTGTCACAGTGTGTGTGTGTGTGTGTGTGTGTGTGTGTGTGTGTGTGTGTATGTATGTATTAACATACACATATTGTTATGGCTGATTGAGGTATAAATACTGATCAGCTACAATGGCTATACAGGCTTCACTCCCATCAGTAAGAATCAGTAACCCATAAGATGCTTGTCCGTTCACTTACTGTCCTTCCTTGGACCACCTTTGCTAGATACTTACCAGTACTTTTTTGTTACACCGCTCAGTAAATCGACCCATTCGTTTAGCCATCGCAATGAAGCCCTTGTCAAAGTCGCTGTAATAAAATAATCAATGTTATTCACTTAACCTGTCAGGAGTCATAATGTGTTCAAAAGTAATCAGATTACTGGTACATTTTGTACACACAAAGAATACAGTTAACAGATCATATTTAAAAATCAATGTAGTACAATATCTGCAATATGTTGTGAAATGCTTGTTACGACTGTCCTAAAAATTGAAGAATAAAAAACTATCAATATCAAGGAGAAAAAGAAAAATAACAATAACTATTTGAAGGAAGGCCAAATAGAAATATAAAAATTTAAATTATAAAATAAAATCTAAAAAAATAAATATAAAATAAAATATAAATGTAGT